>CM017571.1:31288355-31338055 GCA_007844125.1 Sinonovacula constricta
AACAGACATGTCTACATCAAATATCACAACAACAAACAGACATGTCCACATCAAATACCACAACAACTAACAGACATGTCCACATCAAATATCACAACAACTAACAGACATGTCCACATCAAATATCACAACAACTAACAGACATGTCCACATCAAATATCACAACAACTAACAGACATGTCCACATCAAATATCACAACAACTAACAGACATGTCCACATCAAATATTACAACAACTAACAGACATGTCTACATCAAATATCACAACAACAAACAGACATGTCCACATCAAATATCACAACAACAAACAGACATGTCTACATCAAATATCACAACAACAAACAGACATGTCCACATCAAATATCACAACAACAAACAGACATGTCCACATCAAATATCACAACAACAAACAGACATGTCTACATCAAATATCACAACAACAAACAGACATGTCCACATCAAATATCACAACAACAAACAGACATGTCTACATCAAATATCACAACAACTAACAGACATGTCAACATCAAATATCACAACAACAAACAGACATGTCTACATCAAATATCACAACAACTAACAGACATGTCCACATCAAATATCACAACAACTAACAGACATGTCCATATCAAATATCACAACAACAAACAGACATGTCCATATCAAATATCACAACAACAAACAGACATGTCCATATCAAATATCACAACAACAAACAGACATGTCCACATCAAATATCACAACAACTAACAGACATGTCCACATCAAATATCACAACAACAAACAGACATGTCTACATCAAATATCACAACAACAAACAGACATGTCCACATCAAATATCACAACAACAAACAGACATGTCTACATCAAATATCACAACAACTAACAGACATGTCTACATCAAATATCACAACAACAAACAGACATGTCTACATCAAATATCACAACAACTAACAGACATGTCCACATCAAATATCACAACAACAAACAGACATGTCTACATCAAATATCACAACAACAAACAGACATGTCCACATCAAATATCACAACAACAAACAGACATGTCTACATCAAATATCACAACAACAAACAGACATGTCCACATCAAATATCACAACAACAAACAGACATGTCCACATCAAATATCACAACAACAAACAGACATGTCTACATCAAATATCACAACAACTAACAGACATGTCCACATCAAATATCACAACAACTAACAGACATGTCAACATCAAATATCACAACAACAAACAGACATGTCAACATCAAATATCACAACAACTTACATACATGGCTCTTGGTTGTCACAGAATGCAAAGGTCGACTTAACCTCCCTACTCGAATTGTAGCGGACAATTCACACTGAATGGGCAAACATTGCTTGTCCTCTTTACACAGTTCCTCACGTCAATACTAGATGTTTCTCCTATTTGCCCTGTCGATCAGTTGTTTATTGTTGCCGTGAATAATCCATCATGATATTCCGCGACACAGGGTTAGTGTTTACATACAATCGCGACAAATAAACAAAGGAGACTAGCGTTTATTAACATGTTTCCTGGTACTCAACTAAGAAACTAGAAAGATATTTTCTTTGAAACTTCGTCGATAATTTCAGTAATTTACTTACTTTTAAGCAATTAAAGAATTATTTAAGGTACAACAGTATCATAAAGATGGGAATACTATTCTACAAACTCCAAATAATGTAACAATATTTAAAAGCATCTCGAAAGGAATGTGGTATCCCACTGAGCCAGGCCCCCGACCTGCTGTGACCAGACCTGCTAATTGCTGGTCATCACTGCAGGGAGTCTTTAGCCAACATTGTACTAATCTGTCACAGTATAACCTCAGATGGGTTAATATAAAACTAAATAACCTGCTAGTATGGAAGTGAGACAGTAGGCTAGTTTTTACACAAAGCCATAAATATTTATGTTAGTAATAATGTGGGTTGTTTACTGTATGATCCCTTACATATTCTTTATTGCTTTAATTACTAGGTGTCAATTTTGTAACTGCATGATTATGTATTTATTTCATAGTTAAATCTTTGATTTTGAAAATACATGAGAGATACAAGTTTTAGTATTCAAAATGACTTAAAATGAGTCTGAATAACATTATTCTAAAAATGTATGACTTTTTAAATTGCTTTTGTTAGAGACGTTTCGTTACATTTTACAAATCAAAATAAAATATAAAATAAAAAATATATGAGAACTAAAAGAATGAAAGAAAGTAATAACAAAATGTATAAGAAATCACAAAATCAACCAACAAAGTAAGAAAGAAAACAAATAAAGATTTGTATTTATAAATATATAAATATATATATTATATTATTATTAGACGCTTTATTATAGTACGCCTACAGTGTTACCATAAGACTGTATTAACAAATTCTTGAGATTTGTGCATTATTGCAAGGAAAGTGATCTGCTTTGTTTTCAATATATAGAACCTACAGTTGTGGTTGTTGAGATGCAGGATGTATAATGCATCAGACCAGAAGCCTTTGTGAATTGAGTTTGTATAATCTCCAAAGCATGGTATTTTTTCGCCAACCCACGGAAATTCACGACATGCACTGATGCAAAATTATTCACTTATTAATTATACATTGCTACATGTTTTGTTTCAATTTACAGCGACCTGTTAGGGTTATTATGGTAACGTCCAGCTATTTTGGTCGATGATGTCTAAATAGACGTAAGCATAACGTCAACACAGCATATTACGGGTTTTATTACTGTCACAATTTTTTTGTCATTTGAGTCTCGGATAAGCACCTTGTTATATCACAATGAATGGTAGTTTATTGCCATGTTCATGGGTCCCTGGTCCTTGGTTGTCACGAATAAGCAGCAATATAAAAACTACCATAACCTTCCAACTTCCATTGTTGCGATACCAATCACCGTGAATAAGTTAACATTGACAGTCCTCTTAACACAGGCGCCGAGTCAATACTAGAGTTTTCTCCTGTTTGTCCTGTCGGTGATTTGTATATTGTTGCTGCGAACTATCCATCATATTATTACACGACACAATGCGAGTGTCTACATCCGATCGCGACGGTTTAACAGGAGAGACAAGCATTCGTTAACATATTTCCTGGTATTCAACCAAGAAGCCAGAAAAATGTTTGCTTGAAATCTTCTTGTAAAGTTTTAGTTATTCTCACTATCTTTAAAAAAAGGAAAGGGGAAAAAAATAAAACCTTAAGGAAAGCAAAACTACCAACTTAAAAGGATTTCACAATATTCCGCTCATTATTCCTTAGACATAGTTCATAAATATAAACTTAAAAATAAAATAAAAACTATTTTTATGGCAAAAAAACGCATTACTGTTTTAAAAGGAATAGTTTGTATTTCAATAGATGCGTTTTACGGTTATTTTTGTAAACTATTTTATTGGTTTCTTCATTTACATGGAAACGCAACATTGTCGTCTGACAAGCCATATAGGGCAAGTTCGTAAACTCACAGTTTGCAACCTTTCGATAGAAATTATAACCCTTTTTGAACTAAAGAAAATCATTATCAGTCTGATGGCGTTTAATGCATTTCCTGTCCATCAATAAAAGATAAATGAGGATTTTACCTATCTCACTTGTGTTCAGACGGTTCCGTTTTATTCTGCCGACATTTGTTAACAGATGTGTCGCGACGGACTTGTGTATCTGAAAAATTGTCTCCAGCATATATTGTCATTGTTAAAAAGTACAATGGTTTTTTGTCGTTCCTGCAATTGTCATTCTGCTACAACGTTGTTGGAGTATATCTGCGACGTCTCACCATTACCAGCTACCGTGATTCACGACAATCAACATCTCGCTACAAACCCAACGCTTATCTTTGATGAATATTAGCAAGAACAAAGCTCTCTTTCTGTAGAGAATTTATATAAACTTATCAAACATAACTTTACTAAAGCGAAATAGCTCAATTACACATTTTATTTTTATTTTTTAATATACCATACTTTATCATTAAAAACAATGTACTTTTGCGCTTAGCCTTTTTTTTAAAAAAGGAATCGTTAGACAATTTGATATTTTTTATACCTGTAAAGTTAACCAATTCATTTTACAATTGATTTTGCCGAAGATTTAAATCGGAAAAAGATATGAAAATTAATTTAAATATACACTTGTAAAATGTCACATATTCAAGGAGTCTATTATTTTATGCATGTATATAAACTTATCTTGATTAGAACCAAAGCTGGTATGCTAAATGTTTACTATTTAATGTGGCATAATCCTGTAGACGAAGCCTTTATAAACATACATATGAAGACATAGAAATCTATCAATTTAGTCATAATTTTAAGACCATGAAGGACTGCTCACTGTCAATAGTTATCTGATTTCAACCTTCAGATCGTGACTAATTATCTATATAATTAGTGAAATGAATTGTTCAAATCTCAGGGACGTTTGCCATTAATTTTTCTTTGTCAATAAGGAAATGACAATCTTCGAGTTAAGCTACAGTATATATTTCTACTATAAAGTCATAAAATCTTCGCCTACCAGAAAAGATACCTACTATTGCATAACATGTATCATGTTTGTATGTTTGTTGTTGTTTCTTTAGAAAATAGTAAATTGTTAGTAAATTGACCAGCCGTTCAATTAATTAATTATTAAAAATATTAAAACCTTTCAAATGAGTTATTTAAGCCGGAATCCACATTTTGACATGCCTATTTTGAGCTCCAGCCGGGACTGTACGTTTAACAACGATCGTGTTGTTATCTTCAACACTTTGCCTCCAGGTTGGAGACGTAATACTAAATGATTCAGTTAAGAATAAATTATTATATTCCATGACATTTGTCTGCCAAATTAGTTTTGCAACTATGATGAGCAGACTGGCACTACTTTTGATTATTATTGCTTCTGTATTATTGGTGCACAAGGTAATCTCTTGAAATGGACCACCGTCTCCGTCTTTCCGCCTTCTTTCTGTTGGGTCGTATGAGCCATTCATTCTTCAATATCCATAGGTACAGCGATGACAAGGTGAGGGAAATATAAGAGGGTGATTTCTATCAAATGAAGCATGCCTTTGTTCGATATGATGGGCCATGACGAGGCTAGAAAGCAAGATGGAAATGAAAGCTAGTTTCCTGGTTTCTGTTAACGAAGGTCCAGTGAGAATATGAAACATAATATCTAATGAACGCTAGCACGTTGTCTGACTATGAAGTTCACTTGTAAGAATTTGTCTTACATTCACAAAATGAAGTGGTATATGACTCGACTTCGTTCAAATGTTTAACAGCAAAATCAAGTTGATTACAGGAACCGTCTTTAGCCTTTATGGTGAAATAATATCCTTAAATGCAATTTTTCAAAAATTGTTTTTGTTAGTGCTTGTTTTTCTGTGTCCACGTCTGTTAATATGTGATATGTTCAAACAGCTGGTAAACGAAATTTAATAGATTTTTTAAAAGGAATTACTTTGTCGTTTCTATACAACTCAAAGGGATATTGTTTAATCGTCATCTTTTATGGTTGCTATAGTTTTAAAAGAAATCCCTGCTACAAATTATTGTCATTACATTAACTCCCAACTATTATTGGTGGATGGAGACACCAAACCAATGTTTGGGTAGAACATACGAAAACCAGACGGGCTGGAAGACCCCCTAACACGGTTAACAACTTCTCGCCTCGGCTGGGTCTCAAGCCCACACTGTGAGGGCCCTGAGGGGTAAAATAACCTTATGAGTATCGAATCCATCTACTCAGTGAAGCGCTCCAAGCATCAGATGTATTTTTCAATTCTGAACAGACCTTTCGTCTCAAAATATTTCACTTTTTTAACAAATTATTTTTAAAAAATATCATTGACTGTTAATCTGTCAATAGCAGCATTTTCTACGTTATCTATGTTGTATATCTCCATGTCACAAGTTGATTCGACTATGATAGCCAATATATAGCAGCTAATTATAAATTTACATGCAGTATTTTATGACATTTGTAAATCAATTATATCATACTTTCGATCTACAAGTCAACAGACTGTGTCGCTCTTTCAAAAGTGATAAGAATTATGTTATTTGTATTTAAAAATGGACATAATTTAATAAAGTATTTAATTTGTATATAATCTAGAACGTGCTCAAGTCTGGCTTATTCACTTCCAGACTCCATTATACAATATATTTAGACAATACATCATTACACTTTTGTAATTTATTGTTCATTTGATGTCTCGGAACTGCGTTTCAAGTGGTGACATTAAATGACGTACAGACACACCGTTCCGTGAACGTCATACATTGTTCAGGGATAGTTGAGAGATGTTTTTTATGGTTGGTTGATTAAAGGGGGTATCCAAGAGTTTATCTATATTAAGTACACATAACATTATCTTTCACGGGTTCTGGAAAATGAGCTTAAATTCTGCACAAACTCATACTTTAGTGTAGGTAAAACAATTTTGAACACTACCTATGTCGTACTACAGTACCCATTATAAAAATTCACTCTTAATGATTATTATTTCCATATTTATAAATAAGCACGATAGTGATCTCTGTAAAAAATAGATACCGACGTCAGTGCGAAGTGGCCGATGTCGATATATGAAGAGATCATAAAAGTGAGATGTCACATGGTTTTCTTGGTTTAAAAAAAGCTATCTCTGCAGCTTGGCTCAGATAGGAAATGCCTGTTTGCAATGATGAGTAGAGATTTAAACTTCTCTATTCACACTGATCTACGGCATCAAAGTACAGCATTTTGCATAATCCTTTCAAGTAACAATGATTACAATGGTTATCTGAGGGTAGAAGATTTGGTTTGATCTGTCGAATATTATCTTTAACTGTTGTATCAATTTGTCAATTCGGTCGTTGAGAAATAAAACTGAGGGTTTACAAAAAATACTCTATTTATTTCGTATATAATATGTCATAAAAAATTCAATTTTAAGATAAATTTGTAAGATTTCAACATGATAAAATTGTTAGATTCTTTGGCTCTTAATAATGTGTATTTTCCATATATTTTTTACCAACAGAGAGTTTTATAAAATTCTCGCGACGTAAACCTGTGTTTTATTATTCGATTTTTCAATTTAATAAAATGGTATATGTTGCAATACTCATAGGACTTTGTCATATATTCTTTTTTATAGTTAGTCAATCCATTGCCACAAAAAGCATTCAGCCATGTGTATGTCTATATTTTTAGATATAAAGAAGTGTATGTTAATATTTTAAAAGTGAATTATCTATTTAATAAGAATTACACATTACCGGATTTATCAGTTAGGTTTCGGCAGTTTTTTCTTGAGTCAAAAAGTTAACTTCACTTACAATCAACAATTTTGTGTAGCTCTTCTATTGGAACTAATATTTCCCTCTCTTCTAAATTCTATGTGAACAGTATTTTTCAATGACTTCACCAGTTTCGACATGAAATATCAAAGAAAACGTCAGCGCTTAAACAGTTTTATTGTGATGGGTCGGTTTTCTTTCGTTGCTTGCATTTGGGAGGCTCCTCGGGAGGGGCTCTGCGGCTATGCAGGGTCGGTTTAAACACCCCGGTTGGTCTTCTTTTTTTTGCCGTCTGACCTTTCCAAGGCGGTTATTGATAGGTTTGCTCTTTCTGTTGAGTGGCTCGTCACAGATTTGTTCTTACTTTGCATTTGGCTTGCATCTGAATACCTTTGTCCAGTGCCTGTTCATGGTTGGATATATGTTGCAATGCTCTTATGACTTTGTTATATATTCTTACTATGAAAACAAGATGTGACCATTATAATCGTGGCTAGGAAACCATGCTTCTTTTAAGTTTTATTGCGGGATAAACCGATTGCACGCTGAGCAACATTCGACTGATGACAATAACTAAATGTCAGCTCAATAATATGAACAGAATCATCTCTACTGACACCTGTAATCCAAGAGTTAAGTTATGAATCAATAAGGTATCAATGATTGTGTATTTGTGTTGTAATTTACTTGTGCCATACACAGCGACACTCTGTCCCATTCATTAAACAACAGTCAGTAAGTGAATGCAACAGTTGTAGCGAACTCCATCGTGCTGAGAACATAATTGAAACAAGTCAGATCCCAGCGTATATTAGAAATGGCAGGTTCGATTTAAACGTTAAAAAGGATACAGAAATTTATTTCGCTTACATGTGAATATATGTTGTCTAGCAGTCAGAGTGTCGTGGTTATTCTGTAGTTATTCCTGACAGCCTAGGTTATAAATGACAACATATAGCCTGATGTGTATAGGTCGATCCTTCCTACAGGATGAAATGTAGGCTTTCTTCACTTTCTATATTGAAACATGATTGAAATCTGCTTTTATAAGGATTGTACCAGAACATTAATTTGTTTTGCAGGTGTTCAGTTGACGAAGCCGATGAATATTTAAAACCTAAGAACAATAAACAATAAAATTTTATATCGCATTGAAGTTTTACACTGAACATTCCCTGTTCAATACGGAAACGTTGTTGTTGTTTTGTGTGTGTTGAATTTCGATATCTAGCTTTACACGGCAAAACAAAACAAATAGACTTATTTGTGTGTCTAAATAAATTTATTGCCTTACATTTATTTTAGAGAACCAATAAACTCTCATGTGAATAAGTGAAAATGACTTCGGTAGTATACTTTTGCGATTATTAGTGAACGTGTTGTGATGTGGAATGACGAACTGGAGCATCAAATCACTGATGTCAGGTAAATATCATGGTGTTAGCTTATGTAAGATGCGTAAAGTGACTCTAGCACGCGTACCAGCAAACTAATGCATGTGCTTTCACGTTATTATACGTTTATGTTTGTGATTATCTTAATTGGATTTATCGTCCCATCAAACGTGCTTCAGTTATCTGGAGACGGTGTTCAATTAAAGCAGATATAGTGCTGCCTTCACTGTGTATAGCATGCCGTGAACGCCTGGCATGATACCACACCCAGTCACACTATCCGGACACCAGACCACATAGTCGTGGAACTACCCTGATATTTGCTTGATTGTTAGCAATGGAGCTATACCACTACCATTTTAACGACTTTTGGTATGTCGCGGCTCGGGATCGAACCCGAAGCAGACCCCCCCCCCCCCGCCCCGTATCTGGAGTCGTTATTATACCTTAACGTAACTAATTAGATTATCACTCATGTAATAACTTTCCCGAAGCACACCGTTGTTATCTATTACACGAGCATTATATTTCTTGAATAGTAAAATTTCTGCAAAATTATATCTTAATTAATTTTATTTTGGAGTTGTAAAACACTCGTTTTTGCCAAACGTGAACAGTGAACATGTTGGTAGTAAGTAACTTTGGTGACATAA
Organism: Sinonovacula constricta; assembly: GCA_007844125.1. Classification (NCBI taxonomy): domain Eukaryota; kingdom Metazoa; phylum Mollusca; class Bivalvia; order Cardiida; family Solecurtidae; genus Sinonovacula; species Sinonovacula constricta. Next base: position 31,297,720 of record CM017571.1, read on the forward strand.
ATGTGCAAGCTTTTGGTTTGATTTTGTAACAGACCCCATGTATAAAAAAAACTCTAATTATTATCGACTTATCTGAATATTCTGACAATAGTATTTTCATCTCATGGGAGGAATTAAATGTTCATTTAGCAATGTGTACATTATTAAGTGATTGAATGTTGGAAAATGTACGTCATTTCTAATTCATATCAAGCATCGATTCGTTTCTAACTCCCCGGACCTAAATGAAAACAAAACCCAGAAGCGCATGTGCTAGCAAGCTGTATCCTATCGAAACTCAGGTGTTCAGGTATCGTTAACGAAGTAAAACATCGAAAGAAAATCTGTGACACATTTTGTCAAGCGATTACATTCATTATGCAGTTCATACTGCAATATCAATTAGGCGTGAACAATGTCAACATTACATAGCGACTGCTAAATGGTTTTATTTGCCGAATCTGAGCCGTATTTTGTTCCAGCTCATTCAAGCATTGCCTAACGACCTAGTCATGTGGCACAACCATAGACAGCAAGGTATCTGATGCTGTGTTGTCACAGAACATCTTGCATTACAAATGTCAACAGAATAGTCAACTACCATTATAACGAAGGCATCCACTGTGGTAAGGTAAACACTGGCAGTCTATTTAACAAACGCCCTTCGTCAATACTAGCCGTTTTCTATGTCAGTTATGTGTTTATTATTGCCGTCAACAATCCATCGTGGTGTGGTATTCCACGGCACTACATAAGTTTTTAATCCAATCGTGGCATGGACAAAAGAGACAATAATTCATTTATAAGTTTTCTGGTATCCAACTAGGATTAAGAGATGAATGGCTTAATTTCGTAGATTACGTAGCCTTGATATTTTTTTAAATAAAAGAAAATGGTTATTTTAGGTATTAAGTTATTAACATGATTTGTATGTATTTGATAAAGTTAAACAATTCTGCAATGTTCAGACGATGAAACTAAATTAATGAAAATGGACGTGAAAAAGCAAGATCTGATCTCACTGAGAAAATTAATAAAACGCAAATCAATAGAAAATATTGATGGTTTTTAGTTTATGTCCCACACTATTGAAGAGCGTTGTTACGAAGTATTTCCCACTCAACTACAAAAAATAACAAATCTAGATTTGGTTATTCTAGAAACCTTCATGAACGTTTTTAATAAAAGAAAATAAAAATAAAATACTTTTGGGCTGGAAAGCAAAAATAGGACCAGCCTGATGTAAGAAAAATGTTAACATTTTGATTGCAATATGAACCAATTTAATTAATTAATTTTACTTAATTAATTATAAAATGTATTTATAAGATGTGTTAGATACCAAATGTCTAAGAGTTCAGTTTAGTCAATGAAAGATTAATGGCGATTGTATCTGATTTTTGTTATCAGACGTTTCCGCTTCGTTGTCTGTTAGTTCCGGTGACATGTCATTTATTAACAGACAGACTTTTGTATCTGAAAAATTTACAACAGCTTATCTTTGTCATCCTGAGTAAGTTACATGTTCTTAATGGTTCGTCTAACAAGTCGTTTTCCCAGCCTAGTGGATTAAATTTACGGCGTCACGCCATCACCAGCGAGCGTGAAGCCAGGCAAACAACATCTCGCTTTTCCCTCAGGAGACCTTCCTACAGGGAAATTAAGCCATCAAAGTTTCGCCGTTAAATCATCGTAACAAACACTGAACGTGTTTTCTTACCGTTGTTTGAACATGATGGTCTTTAGTTTTCACGTATAACAATATTTCGCTCATTATCGTTGACGTGAAACAATGCAGTATGGTATTATCTTCCAATGTACAATAAGAGTGGATGTTTTGTTTAGTTTTTATGTTCCAATCAACAGATAGCCTGTTAACCCCAGTAAAGAACATTTCACCTGCACCGAGCGTGGTTAAAATGTTTGTTTGTCAGAATGATATGCAAGAAGGGCGAGGTTGAAGCGCTCTACAAACCAGGTTTTAGCACCCAAGTCGGTCATGTTGCCGACTGACAGTTCCAAGGCAAGAAGTGATGTGTTGTTTTTGTTTTTTGTGTGTGTAATTTGTGTTTTTTGTCATTTTACAGTTACTCTGTATACGTGTGTATACCTTTGTATAGAGGTAGTCCAGATTTTAATATCTGTAATAATTCTTATAGGACCTTTCCTTATTTACCTATTGCTCTATCGGTCGATCACTTTCCGACTTTTACTTTGAGATGTTTGACTTAAATGGCGAATATTTATATTTACAATGTTGGTCTCAAAAACAACCGTTCATGAAGTGCGAAGTTTAAGTTCTCTAGTGGGAACTAGCCGCCAAATCGTTACAAAGCGTATACTGTTGTTTATGTTTTACATGTTAAATGTTTCGCTTCAGTCTCATGTTACCTTTACATGTAACTTGCATGTTTATACGTATGCTCTACTTCACATGTGGAATTTACCCTTGGATCTCGTCATTTCTCCTATTTATTATGTAACATTACTTGACAACAACACACGAACAGCAAAGATGTATGTGCTTGTAACAAAATCGCTTATTTCATACCCTTACAAAAGTTACGAATAAAAGAAAAATATTAAAATTTAGGAAGTGTATTCGTTTGGTAAATTGTTATTTCTTCTGACATAAGACCTTGCTGGATGACATATTTACACATATCAACGTCAAAACAGCAATTTGCAACACGTTTTTGTTTAAAATTATTTAGAATATATCCAATGGCCCTACTACTGTGTGCATGTACTCATCCTTGTCCTGTTCAAATTAGATTTATCCCAAAAATATTTTAGGACTGTAAATTCTTACTTGACTTGCAGCGTAATCGTGTAGACGAAGGCAAACTTATATGTTTTATATCTGGTGACAGACTAATGTCTTATTTCCCTTCTTTAATTTAATTACAAGCATCACTCCAGCCTCCGCTATATGAATCTGCATCAACATTATCGGTTTCAAATCTTCAAATGGTTAAATATTTTTTACAACAAGTAAACATGTATCTTCGATTTTTATTCAATATTTAAGTCATGAAAATGCAAGTGAACATTGTATGTACTGTAATTAGCGGTCTTACAAAGGGATTAGAAATGTGTGCTTAGTTATATATAAAGAAGAAAACGTGAAGGATGGGAAAAAATTAACTCGTATGAAATTTAACAAACATTACGTATGTTTGGATCATCTAGAAGCATAAAAAACTTTAAAATGGTTGTTTTTTGCTGTTGTTTAAAAAATGAGTTTTATATAGTGACTGGCAATTTTCGAGTATGTTGGTAAGTTGAATGTCAATCGTCCATTTTCTACGTCGGTTAGAAAGAACGGTTGTCATTAGTAACTCATTTAAAATATAAAAAAATCTACTGAATTGATAGTCGAACAAAATTTAATTGTAAATGTGTGGGGCTTTTTTTCTAAAGTTGAAGTGTTGATATAAGTAATATTTCATTTAAACGATACAGTCTAAGAAATGTTAAACATGTTAGCGAAATGATTTGATTGTTTACATTTCAGCGAAAAATAAGAAAAGTGTTATAAGACTTACCACAGATTTTAAAATTTGAACTGCCTCTAGACAAAGGCATACAGAGAAAATGTTAAAGTGGCAAAAACACAGAGACGAGACTTTCCACACAAAACGAAAAACTAATAGTTACCTCATTGGAACGGTCAGTTGGCCAAAAGACAGACTTAGGTGCTGAAACCTGGTTTCTGGGGCGTTCCAACCTTTTATTCCCGAAAGGTTTCTTGCACAGTGTTCCTACACCGATTTCACTCAGCAAGTATGATCTATTTGCGCGAATGCGTTTTGAGATAGATCTGGTTATTGTAGCATTGCGTATCATAACAGGTGTGGTGAGTTAGTGAATGTCATATTTGAAAATGTTAATAATCTCTTTTGGCAGTTCTCATTTAAATTCGGATTTCGTGGAAATCAGAGGGTTCCAAGAAGAACTTTATTTTCTGGAAAAAATGCCAAATGGGTGATCTATGTCTATGTTTCTACAACGACTCTCTGCTAGTAGATAACTTGTATCATGTAATAGTACTTAAATTCTAACATGTTAATATATTCGCTGACCTTTTTTCTATGTCACAGTTGTAATGTACGTTTATTTACGGACCAGAGGTTTGATTATATAACAAACTTAACTCGTATAACCCTTTGCATCTATGTATAATCATCGTCGGACACCCACGACCGATCCATTCCGTTACTTTCCATTCATCGGCCATGGGATATTTAGTTTAATTTTCGCCATTTCTGTTATGCTATTTCATTGGTCGCTTTATAATCCGATGAAGATTTCAGTCCAGTGGTAAAGCTCGTTCTTTCATTGTTTCGACAGACTTGTCAAATGGCGCAGGCATTGTTATACTTCTAGTCTCCTCGCTGAAGAGTATGGATTTTGTAAGCAATATTATGATTGGCCAATTCTTGTTCTATTCAGTTCGATAAGACGACAGAAAATAGTCGAGCGTAGAGTATCCGACAATGAATAAAAAAGTTAATCATATGATCAATATGTAAACAAAATTATATACGATATGGGTTGTTGTTTTTTTTACATAACAGCACCATTGTTGTCCAGTTGACAAAACCTTCTAAACCAGGCAGGTTGTTACAATCAAATGAAACACGTTATTTAGGTTTCTAATATCCTCCAATGAAGGTAATCTTCCATCCTGGAATCCATTCTATAAATGTAGGTCATTTATTTCATATTAAATTATTTTATGGTATAAAAATGTTTATCTAAGTGTTTTGGAGTAATGAAACGTTATTTATTTGCCGATTTGAACAGGCTTTTTGTACTATATTAAAAGAACAGTTCAAAAATTGTTTATCTTCCATTTGCGAGTTCTGAAAAAAAGAGGCAAAATGTTGGTATTTCTCCTAGACAAGTGACCATAGTCACCCTGTCTATGATCTCACTTGTTTAAACTTATTGAATTCAATGACATAAATGATTTCCCAACAACTATAAATAGTCAACAACATGATTGCAATCTTTTCATCGAATCAATACTTAATATTTGTAATATTCCTCTTAATACAGGAACTGAAGTACTGAATGGTTAAAAGCCATATAGCTACAACGTCTAGCGGATTGTTGGCGTTTTACGTTCCAGTCAGCACTGTACATTTTAACAACATTTTATTTGTTTAACGTTTGTTACCTGTTGCCAAGTGAAAAATAAATGCTTCTTGTTCATTTACATTTTGACACTTCAAGAAGAATTTTAAGGAATTGTTTGTTCTACTCTATTGACCTCGAGACGAAACTTGTCGCTAGCTAGCACTCCAATACCACCTTCATTATCTCTGATTCTGTATGCGTGGATCCCAAGAGCGGGTAGTGCGCTCTGAAAATGGAACAGGAGCCATTTCGTTGACTTTTGTATAGAGGAGCCATTTGGGTTTCTCTATGTACAATTTCCGTCAGAAAGGACATTTGCAATATTTGTTCAAGGTTTATTTCCTTTATTTTTGCATCCACGTGTACGATATTGGCCACTCTATAAATGTAGGAATAATAGATGTTTAACTACTTACCTTTGATATTGTATACGGAATTTCACGTGTTGTACAAAAATGTGTTAAATAATAATTTACACTTGACACTCAGCGAACTATGCAAGTCGCCAAGTTTCTAAGGATGACTGTCCGTTGAGAATACATGTATATTCATGTTTCCGACTTACTTTGTAACGTTCCGTGAACACTTCAACGCTGACTGTGCACAAAGTACAGCTGGCAGAATTGTCTTACATTCTAACACAAAAAAAAAGTGATATTTACAAGACTTGGATGTCCGATACATTTTTAACTTAAATAACAAGAGTCCGTAATTAATTTATATAAAGCACATTTGGCAACTGTTTCCAACGTGTGCAGAGTGGTTGTGCACATATGGTGCTGCGCGACTGTCAACATATGGTGCTGCGCAGTTGTGCACATATGGTGCAAAGTGGTTGTCCACATATGGTGTTCCGCGGTTGTACACATATGGTGCAGAGTGGTTGTCCACATATGGTGGTGCGCGGTGGTCCACATATGGTGCATGGTGTTTGTCCACATGTGGTGCTGCGCGGTTGTCCACATACTAGTATGGTGCATAGCGGTTGTCCACATATGGTTTTAAGCGGTTGTCTATGTATGGTGCAGGTTGGTTGTCCACAAATGGTGCTGCGCGGTTTTGCACATATGGTGCAGGGTGGTTGTCCACATGTTGTGTTGCGCGGTTGTCAACATATGGTGCAGGGTGGTTGTCTAAATGTGGTGCTGCGCGGTTGTCCACATATTAATGCAAAGCGGTTGTCCACATTTGGTGTTACCGGTTATCCACACATATTGTTCAGAGTGGTTGTCCTTATATGGTGCTTCGCGGTTGTCCACATATGGAGCAGAATGGTTGTCCACATATGGTGCAAAGCGGTTTTCCACATATGGAACAAAGTTGTTGTCATTTTGCAGAAGCGATAGAGCGGACTGTTGCTTCTGCCTGGTGGTGTCCCCAGGGAGGCAACATAAATGGAAAGGGCGCCATCTTATTGACTTTTGTACAGCGAGCAACGTACAGCAAACTGATGGACCCGCGCTTATATTAATGTCTTGGGAAAAACCGTGTCTCAGTTCTGTTGAATCGGTAGTTAAAAATAAGAGAATATATTTGTTTTGCATTTAAATAACAATCTTCTGATATATTGACCAATTCATTTTGGGAATTTGGAAACTAAACATTATACAGAGTAAAATGAGTGTTATAACTATGTTTCGTCATTGCGTCTTTCGATGGATTTGATCCGTCAGAGTTGTTTTTTAGAAATATTTCACAAGGACACAATGTTTAGTATGATGACGCTAAACTATCAAACAAACAGAATTTTAACGATCAAAGTTGCACAGTTTAAACTTTGATAAAATCTTGATACAGACGATTGATCGACTTTCTTAATTCGGATGAAAAAAAACAAACTAATGTATCTAATCAACGTAAAATTATAAAATAGCATCATACTGTCACGAGATAAAACACAAAACATACCCTTTTTATTGTTGAAAAAAAACACTGATAAAAGACAACAATAAAGGCAAACCGTGTAAAACCCATATCGATAGTTTCCGGCTCTGCTGTTTCCATTCACCTATCATCTGAGCCATGTGCACTAAATAAATAAGCAGATACCCCCGACCCATACTGTGTCCAGCCTCCGGTGGTGCCTTTGATAAAATATTAATTCCAGAAGTCTCAGCTAGCAGTTATGAGCAATCGGAAAACCTCGGATAATTCAAGAATCATCTCTCGGATGTATAGGTAGTCGGATCACCTCAGCCATTTCCCCAAATGGGATTACTTTTGCAAAAGACGTCAAAAAAAGGCAGCTCGGATGACAGCTCACTGCAATGGATAGACATTGTGTTTCTACATAATGCAATAATAATACACTTATATATTGAGTTACAGAAATGTACACTTACAGCCAATAAATTGGGTAGTATCTGATAATCAAACAATTTCCAAAGCATGCTGACAACACGGCCGGGGTATCTCTCCCCTCAAAAATGTCTGTAAAACTTCTATTTGTTGCGGCTTTAAATTTAAATGATGCAATTTAAATTTACTCAGCGCAGCAGACAAACAGCTGTCAAACGATGCTATGTTTTGTGCGAACTACATTTTAGGCATATTCTTCTACCGACTTCCGGTGAACAAAACGATAATGATTTCTATAAGTATCGTTGCACCAGATACATCCGAGGGATGATTGTCTATCCATCAGGACGGAATTACCCGATGACTTCCGAGTTAGTTATAGGGTCTTATCATGTTTATTGCTGCCTTCACAAACGTCATCTTCGCTTATCTTTTAACCATAGTCAAATTGCAGGCTCATAGGTTTGTGTACAAACTGCATCTATATGTATAAACTGCCATATAGTTCAAAGCAAAACCATCTACAATAACTGATGTAAATGCAGAAAAACGACACGTTTAAAGTGTTAACATAAGCAATTCAAACATGAAACATACATTAAACACAACTGCTGAACAACAAGTCATTGCAATTAAATAGTATGTACCATGTTAACAACGATTCAACTATTTCATCACAACATATTTGATTCTTGTACTGTACCGTATTGCCAAAAAACACTTGCACTGGACTTAGAATCTGCTGTATGAATAATTCATCCAGGCGTCTATCAGACGAATTTAAAGGTGTCTCTAGTCTTTGTGAGTCTATTGTCGTCATCAATGTGTTACCGGAAATGTCTCTCAATGCCAATCAGTTCCACCTCACATGTTTGTCCCATCAAAGAAACATTGCACCGACCGTCTGATTGATCGTTTCTTTTTAAAAAAATATTTCAAAAGTGAAAAGGCATATGGAACTAGACGAGTTACCATTCATCTGAATCGTGATTAAAATCAATGTCAATGTTCACTTTGTATTAATGGCAACAATAGGCATACTCACCAAGTCAGTGTTTCTGTTCATTGTAAAAAGTCTCGTTTTTCTACCGTTATTTCTTTTCCATGGGAACATGTTATTCATGACACGACGTTATCGACGCTGTTTTTTAAAATATGCTCGATAACAGATTCTGTATTAGTGATTTTTGAATTTATTTTTGTCAATAAAAACTGATTGCTTAAGGACCTTACATGAACACTTTTGTGTATCTTGAATTAAGGTTACTGGATAGTGACAAATTTGTTAGTTGCAATCACTTTGAAAAGTTTAGTATAGTTTGTATATGAGCTGTAGATTATAAAAAAAATCAGTGGGTTACCATTGAAATAATCATTTTATCGCCTCATGTGTATGGTTGATGTAAACAAGCAATGTTGCCATTTTAGACATTAACTTTATTATATCATATCAACTATATTTTTGTGAAAAAAAGGTAAACAAGCCTATATGGCAGTTTCTAACATTCAGCACAAATAAAGCTTTCATTTAAAACCAAACAAGGCTATTCCTGAAGTGATAATTACAAAAATATATCATAATAAATAAAAAGAAAATAATTAATTAAACTTAAAAAATATAGAAAAACTATCAGAAAATACTTAATTTAGATGCAGAGTTCGTTAAACTTCACATATAGAAACATGCAAACTGAAGAGCTATAGCTCGTCAAATATTAAAAAAATAATATTTTTAATTAAAAATATGCAATAAAATCACCTATTTTTTTTATTTGAAATGCAGTAGTCTTTAAACTTTACACATAGATAGAAATCATTTTGTTGTACATATAAAAAACAAAAAAGGTAGATTTTACCTTGTAAAATTTCAGAATTCGAGCTTAAAATATGTAAAAAATACAATTTAAAAAAAATGTAAAAAATGTAAAATATCACTCATATTTTTCTTTTAATGCACCGGTCTGAACAATTAACATATAGGTAGAACACATTTTGCTGAATAAATCAACAACAAAAAAGGTAGATTTTTCTGGTCAAATAAAAAAATATTTATATATATATATATATATATATATATATATATATATATATATATATATATATATATATATATATATATATATATACTTCTTCTCACAGGTTATTGCTGCATGTAAAGTCCTCACTGCTAATTCAGTACGGACTGGTCCTAATGAGCATGACCTCATCTTGGCGATGAACTCCTGGAGACTGCAAATGACAAGCGTCATCAGGTGGACTTCAACCGTCATAAGGCGTTTCGACCCCTTTTCCACTACGCCCTCAGGTTGACGGGGTCGGCAGTGACTGTTCACTACCCGCTATTGTCAGGTCTCCAGGATGGCTCTTCCCTTCTAAACCAGAGCCAACACGATGCCCTCTCTGCAGCATCAGCAAGGAGTTTGATAGCTGCCTTCCTCTTGGTTCCTGTGATGCCAATCTTCTGGTACATTCTCCAGATAGACTGTGCTGGAAAACCTCTGGCCCCCACCTCGACTGGAAGAACCCAAGCACTCCATCCTTTCTGTCTGCAGGAGTCTGCCAACTCTGCATATTTGGCACTCTTTCTCTCATGGGCCTCCTCGCAAGCATCCTCCCAGGGTACAGTCAGTTCGATCATAATGATCTTCCTGCTGTCTTCCGACCTTAGCACGATGTCGGGTCTAAGGCTGGTCTGAACCACATCTGGGAAAACAAGCTTCTTCCTCAGATCTGCCTTCATCTCCCATGATGCTGCTTGGTGGAAAAGTCCCAGCTGCAGTCCCTGTGTAGCCATCTTTGTTTGTCCGGCCTTCACAAACTGTATAGAGTGCTGCTTCCCCCCAACTGCTCTCTTCTGCTTTCTCTCCTTCTCAAGACTGTCTGCCAAGACTGCTAGAACCTGGTCATGTCGCCAGCGGTACCTCCCCTGCTGAAGAGCTGTCTTACATCCTGACAGTATGTGTGCCATGGTGGCGCGGCCTCCACACAAGTGACATGATGGGTCTTCTATCAGACCCCAGGTGTGCAGGTTTGCAGGCGATGGAAGTGTATCATACACTGACCGGAGCAAGAAGGAAATCCTTGCTGGTTCTAGTTTCCACAGCTCTGGCCAGGACACCTGACGTTCTGGTAGGTTCCATCTAGTCCATGCCCCTTGTTTGCCTAACTCAACAGCCTTGCTTCTTCTTTTCTGTTCCTCCTCCTTTCTCACTTCCCCAAGAACCATATCTCTCTTCGCTTTACCCTGAGCCTTGTTCCATTCCTTGAACTGAGACATCCCAATTCCTTGGCGGCCAATGCAAGTATTCACGATGACATCCTTGAGCTGAAGTGAGCTCTCTGCTTCGGCTACAGCTGAACATGCTACCCATTTTCTTCCTGATCGGGTGACTACTCCAGCCTCTCTGACCTTAGCGTCTGCAGACTCTCTCAGTGTCAAAACAAGCCTGCATTTAGCGACCTTGAACTCCTCAACCACTGATGACAGAGGTAGTTGTAGCTGGCATGATCTGCTGTACAGGCCTATTGAACAAAAGCTTTGTGGAACTCCAAGCCATCTCCTGAGTTTCTGGTTGACTTTCTTCTCCAGTGCCTCAACCATAGACATATATATATTTGCAACAAACTAAACACACAAACTGGCATACGTTTTGGATTTATTTGCAAAAGTCTCAATACAGTACATAGAAAATAACATTTATCATTAGACGATACAGTTCTTCCCAAAACCAGATTTATGCAAATCTACAAACAAGAAAAGTGGCAGAGCCACTAAAGGATGATGCGGGATAGTTCAAATCTCAACAAATCTGCGCAGACGCTGCAAATTCGTCACTATACACTGGCATTAAGACACAATTTTGACAAAAATAACTTCACATTAAATTCCTCATTACAATTTGTATATATTCTCTCAAAGTCGATCTGATTAAAGTATTAAAGTTACTTTGTTAATTTACCTTTGTCACAGTCGGAAAATTCTTCATAAGTTAATGGTGGTACTGTATCCTGTATTGATTAGGACGATGTTCCTGGAGAGAAAGTGAAGCACACTTGGAATGAAGTGGAACACTTCCATACGACATTAACAACACGCACGATATGGTGTCAATGTCAGTTTTACTACTAACCTTTCACAAATGTAGAACCTGAAACACCAGTTTTGTGCTTTCAGAAAAAAAAAAACATAAATATTATTCAAAGTTTCTGCCAATTTACTCTTTCAAAATTCATTTTAGACTACAGCTGAAGGTTTTATGACTTCGAACTTAGCTTTAACGGTGGTATCCGACGGTTTGAACCAAACATTTTTTTTCTGAAATAACCCAATAAGGCATTGTTACCTAAATAGGACCTGCAAAATGCTGTTCATTGGTACCCTAGATCTGTGTGAACAGTGAAGCATAAATCCCCACTTGTCATTGCAAACAGGTATTTCTTATCTGAGCCACGCTGCAGAGATAGATGTTTTTGAATTAAGAAAGCCACGTGACCCCTTACTTTTGAGGTCACGTTATATCGTCATCCGGGTAGTCCGCGCTGACTGTATAAATTTCAGCAGAGATCACTATTGTGCTTATTTATAGATTTGGAAAGAATCAACATTTCTTTTGATTTGTTCGCATTTGTTACTGTCATACAATATAGGTAGTGGTCACAATCGTCTTTACTAAGACTATAATATATAGTTTATGGACAAAATATACATAAATTCCCAGAAACCATGGAAACGAAGTCGTAGCATGCATTCGATTTGATTTGACTGGGGTGAATAAACCATGTTAAACTCATGTTACGGCTAGCGACAGTTGACAAATGTTGGGTTTGCGTTTTCCTAGTACATAGCTGGCTTGTTTTACAAGTGCAAGTACACGCTGCTGTAATTTTTCGTTGTTCTGAGCATGTTTACAATATGTAATTGTATTATACGTGCAATAAACTGATCACACTGGATACAGACATCTTCGCCTGATTTTCTACTGTATTTTAGTTGTGCTGATAAGAAGAAAAGCGAGACACTTAGAGGATGGTTACATATCTTTGTTCACCTAGTTTTGACATGTCCGTTCATAAGTTTTTCGGCTTGGATTGTATATTAATATTACGATCATAAACAATGTGTACTTAAACGAATCGTAGAGAATAAATGTTGTTACATGTTAAATTTGTTGAATTTGATTTTTTTTTAAATATAACAGTACTTTTTGTTTTTATAGAGCGTATGAACATTTCATAATGAAAATAAAAATCAGGATTCACTGAAAAAAACATATGTTGTCATTTTATTTACAAGATTGAATGGATAACAGGCCAAATTTACTATAAAGCAGAACAATATGCACTTGTAAGCGCAGGCTGAAACATTTTTACAATAAAATTCATGATTACAATATCTGATTATATTTGCTTTGTTTTCAATTGTTCACGTTTTCTTGTCTTTACAAATAATATTCGCTTGCAATCGTGCAGTGTCAATTGGCTCGCATTAAATGTTATCTTAAATTCAATCAGATCCATAAACAAAACTGAAATTTGCAAGTATTGACTGCAAATGGCTACTTTTGGTAAGCGCCATCCTTTTGAAACATTGTGAATAATTTATGGATTTTTACAAACATCAAGAACATTTAGCAAATAGAAAAGCCCAATGAGAACAAAATTGAAATCGATTCACTGGAAAATAAAACGAAAGGTAGAAAATAATTGTAGTTATAAAATGGAAGTATAAGTCAATTGAACGAATTCCCTAATGGACCACAGAAACGGGTGTACACAGGAAATTCATAGGCGTATTCGGGAGACATCATTATTTCCCGGTTCTGAAGCATAACACACGCTCCCTTAAGGGACTATTTGTCATAATTGCGGGCTTAGCATTGGCGGGCATTCCAATAGTTCGCGTTGCTGATGATGTCAATACTGCTGAGGATGGCGTTAATTTTGATGCTACTATCAATGAATCTGCCAAGATAGACTATTTTCTTTTCTTTTGTAATCGCTTATGCTATTTGCTATTGACAAATTACTTTGTGCGCACGCAGTTTTTTCGCGAGACAGTTTTCATGTGCTTTATGATAGCATGTTCTAAATTGTTGTTTAGCCGTTCTCTGTTGAGTCGTTAAATTTGTTTCAGCTCTTGCTTTCACACATCACATGTATCACGTGGGATCACGTAGGGTGATGTGGTTGGGGTGGCGGTAAGCTGAATTCATGATGGGATGTGTGACACTTTTTTAATCAAACGCTGAATCATTGTAACTCAATTAACATGTTTAAGTGGTAACATTTAAATAAATATTTACAATACTGACTGTGGTCCAAACTGAATGTTGATTAATAAGAAAAGAATAAAACTACGTCATGTAACTTGCATCGTGTCTTATTTAACATTTCTATGTTTGTGACTTCAGCATGTTCTGATGTATGTTGTTATTAGGCCGTTCGGTATAATCCTGATATATATGTTTAGGCACCATGTGGGCTAATTAGTCTTAGATTTGTGTTGTCACTGCTGCAATTTCGTAGAGGCGTGTCACATTTTGTAATATCATTTGCTTTAACAGACTTGATGCTTTTAATGAGAAACTACATCGCCCTCATCAGCAAACGTAACGTGGCAATCGGGAAAAATAATGTAAAAGAATTAAAGTTTTCTCATAAAATCGAACTTCACGTAGCGACTTATACGTCATAGATATGGCGAACCTGGCAGTAGCCATGGGTGTGCTAAATGCCAAAACGGGTCACTTCGATAACATAAGACTAGGACGTCATCGATTGCGCAAAAAAATGTAGAATACTGTTGTTGCTGTTTGTTGATAATGTTTTTTGTTGTTGTTGTTTTTGTTTATTGTGTGCGTTGTCGTTTGTTTGTTTGTTTGTTTGTTTGATGGTTGGTTGTTTGGTTGGTTTGTTTGTTTAATGGTTGGTTTGTTGGTCGGTTGATTGGTGTTTTTGTAGTCCCACGAACAGCTTTTCAGTTATTTAGAGGCAGTGTCCTCTTGAAGCTGATAAGATGCTGTCTTTACTGTTTATAGCATGACGTGCAGACCTCGCCCAATCCCATTCATCCGACCAGTCGACCAGTTGAATTACCTTAATACCTGCAAAAAATTTAGCCAGGGACCAGTACAAATGTAACAACTGGTATGTCGCTGCCGGGTTTGAACCCGGGGCATACCGTACATGTGGCCGACGCTATATCGATTGCACTACTCCTGTTAGGAGAAAAAGCGCAATAAGAGCAATAATAAATTGTGAATCAACAGTAGATTTTATATTGTATTCGCAAACGTACTGAACAGATCGTTTCTAGTACGCGTTGCCTGCTAAAATAATCTCTTTGTTTACTATTTCAATGAAAACTGATATCCGACAACAAAAGCAAAGTTCGTATTGTTTCAAGATACCAGTCACTTGTAAATGGTAGAATATGAGTCATGTGAGAGCACTTTCATCGACAAAGGCAATATTAATCTAAAATGAAATTATTTGATTAAGAATTGATTCATATTTAAAGATAAGTGTAACGTTCATTATAAAAAGAGTTGGTAAAATGTCTCGAAATGTTGATAAAGGAACTAATATATTCAGATGCTGTTGTGTTTTGTTGTTGTTGTTGTTTTTTCTAATCTGGTTGATAATTAATTAATTAATTAATACGATCATATAAAAGAATTCCAGCACTACGTTTGGCATTGTTGATTTAAACTGCCCACTTAGGTTCTCATTCTTCAAAGGAAAATAGAAACAACGCCACTCACGGATGACATTAACGTTATAACTCAGATCTCCATTTTCATAACAACAGACCGTATGACTCCAATGTAGAGCAGGTGTTATTTTAAACCGTAAGTTCAAATAGACTGACACGCAGAATTTCTAACAATCATTTAGCTAATCAAGCTTTGGAGATAGTGTACCCTGAAAGCTACTTCTTTCTGACATGACTTGACTTCCCTTCCGTCTAAACACAAGGCGCCCTAGAGAGCATGCGCTTAAAAAACAAGGAGATGACTTTTTTGGGAACTTATCGCTCTCTTACAAAGTCGATTTACATAAACATTTGACAGTAACGAACCATAACTTTGATGGGAAGTAGAGTATTTGCTACTTTGTTTTCCTTTTCCCTGTTTTTTTTTGCTACATCTGTATATTCAAGCTGCATTGCTAACATCGGTATACTCGGTTTCTTTTTGCTAAACATTATTTTGCCAAACAGCCGCTACTTTTTTTATAGTTGCAAGTTCTACATTATTGTTGCAAGCGATAATGTTAAAAAGCGGAATATTCAGTTTTTTTCTCTGAAAAAAGGTCTCCAGAATAGCTGCATTTTTCCGTTTTTTGACTGTCTACACTATCGTCCACATAAAAATGCATTGCATAAGAGGTACCGCTTTCCAGAGCGGCGCCATTGAACATTGTACTACACATTGTTCACACAACGTCGCTAAAGAGTTATCCCAGCAGCGAGGCTGGTTTGAAGCGCTTATATTTCTACCTCTGCGATCGTTACAAACTTTTCTGCAAGTGCTTTTTTTTGTCTAAAATATAAATTATTAATTTCCTTGACTTCTTTTGCGGGTTGGTTCTGGTTTTCTCCTAGAAAAAGGGCAGTGTGGGCATAGTTGTTTTAGCTGACGTCACTACTTTTTTTATTATGACGTCATTACTTGGATCCCATAAAACGCCCCCATCTTAACTGTTTTGCTCAAATACATATTGACCAGCTTTCCTTTTACTGTTTTGTCTTAGGGTAGGGAAACCCCTCAGGAATTGCGATGCTTGTGATCTGTAATCCGGTTTAAGCATCTTTTGCCGGCCGACCGTTCCAAGGCTTTCAACAGCTAGGCTTGCTCTATTTTATGTAATATGTCACCTCCGTCACTTTCACTTTGAACCAGCATGAGATTACCTTAATTGTGTGAGTTTTAAATGTTTATATATTTTCATAATGCAGTCGAACTTCGGCTATTAGAAGGACCTCGTTTACAGTACCTTTTCATTAATTTCGTATTGTCACTTGAGAATGGTGTGTGGATCCGGGCCTCTGCTGAGCCATCTATTCTAGTCTGAACAATCACCATATATAACCAGAAGCATCTAATGCTTAACTCTTCATTCAATTCATCCTATAAGGATTGTTACGTGTATTTCCCTAAATGGACATTGAACTTTGGTTCCTAAATTCAATCTTCACACGAACAGGATGCTAGAACCATTTACTCTTATCTGGTCATTTTCTTTTCGTGATTCAGAAAATTAATTTCATTTAATTGTGTACGTCTTTTAATCGAAATAATACCTCTCTCTGTTCTGAACACTGTGGTCATTATTTTAGTGACGTCACTACTTCGTCATAACTTGTCAAACAAACGTCAGCGCTTGGACATTTATTCAAAAGAATCAGTTTTCTTTTCATTGCTTGCATTTGAGAAACCCATCAGGAAGTGCGAGGTAAGAGCTCTGTAAAACCGGTTTATGTACCCCAGTCGGCCCATATTTCCGATTTACCGTTCCAATGCGGTGTTTGTTAAATGACTCATTACAGATCTTTTCTTCCTTTGACATTTGTCTTGCATGTGAATACCTTGGTCCTGCGCCTTTTCAAACTTTTGTATATGTTGCAATGATTTTAGGACTTTATCAAAATTATATATTCTTAGCTGGCTTATTACAAATAGATCAAGCTTAGGCAAATTGCAAAGACAAAGGGTGTCTTTATTAATACATTGTTATGAATATTAATTGTAGCCAATTAGGTTAATGTAATTAAAAAAAATTAGATGATAAGTTATGTACTATCTTCAGGAAAAATGCTAATGGCACAGTGACTCTTCATTTGAATCATTTCATGACTTCATGACTATCATTCGGAACATCTCGGGTAATTCACGAATCATCTCTCGGATGGATATAGGTACTCGGATCCCCTCGACTAATTGAATGTACTTTTCTAACAACACGGCCAGAATCTCCTTCAGAAAGTACTGAGTGCTGAGATCGGTAAAACAAAGCTGAACAACTGTCAAAAGGCAACATAGTTTTTGTTTTTTCAAACTTCCGTGCATTCTCGACTTACTTCGTGAACTTCTTTTTAGAAGCGTAATCTTTTCCACCGAACAAGAAGTCGCAATTATGTAGGTATTATCCAAGGTATCCAAGATACTT
Organism: Sinonovacula constricta; assembly: GCA_007844125.1. Lineage (NCBI taxonomy): Eukaryota > Metazoa > Mollusca > Bivalvia > Cardiida > Solecurtidae > Sinonovacula > Sinonovacula constricta. The sequence continues at coordinate 31,315,312 of CM017571.1, forward strand.
ACAAAGAATGCTCGTACTGAAAGCGGAATTAATGGAGGAGTTCCATTTGCAAGACTATGCCATCATAATAACCCTCATCATGCTTAAATCTTAATAATCCACACTTAATGTTGTGTTCTAATGTCATGCAAAGATAATACGACATGCCTTTCGAGACTTGGAATGAAGTAATGTAGGTCGGAATATGGCTCGGACCTACACCATTTTCCCTTAGGCCTGACCTTGAACCATGCTTGGCACTCTATATCAGAGATAAGTCGTATTCCGAATTCTGAGCGAATTTTAAGCAACAGTGGGTGGGAGTTTATTTCTTGGCGACAAGTTTTATTCCCCCAATAGGAACAAGTTTGCCTCAATTATTTATACAGCAAACACTTCGGTGTTTTCAGGAGCGTTCTATAGTTCCAAGATAATGGAGTCACGTGATCTCTCTATACTATACATAGGGGAAGGATATCCAGTCGTCTTAATTACAAATATCGCTTTGTAATTTGGAGTGCATTTTCTATTGCATTCGGAATTGGTTTGACGTCCATAATTGATATCATCGAACAGTTGTTGTATATTGATTATAGCTTACACTACGGTACTATGATGTTTTTAAAAACTAGAGAGAAGCATGGTGTGTCAACGGTTGACTGTTTTTAACAAGGTTTAACCATATTTTGTAGGAAAAGAAAAAAAAATATTATCGAAATGAAAAAAAATCTTTTTTGACATCGTATAATAATAAAACTACCTTTCGTGAATTTATTGTAAATAATATATATTTATTGCAATTGTTTGTTGCTATAATAGTTTTGCATCTAAATGAAGTTAGAATAATCTTCCGACGAACTTTCGAGTAAAGATACGACAATATGCTAACCAGCTAGGTGTCCAGAGATAGAGGTTATATATGTTATTAAGGCAGTACTTTGGTTGGTATAGTCTGTTTTTCTACCTTAATATGAGGCCATGCTAGTATGCAAGGAATGCTTTGCCTGCAAAAGATATAATTTTCAAGCTTAAACTAAAACTGTAGATCCAGATCAGCCAATTCCCGCTTTGGATCTATATTTTCTGACGAGTCTGACAATATTCCTTGTCGGCATTGTCTTTGTTAGGAAATAACCTAGATTTAAACTGAACTTAGATTTATACTGAAAATAGACAAAGTATAATGAGAGTTTAAATGTTGTATCCAGCAGATTGGACCAATTATTTTAGCTTTGACAACCAAATAAATTTTAGTCACCTGACAAGATCATGCGAAATGCTGTGTACTGATGTCCTACACATATGTGAAAAGTCACATTACACAGCAATCGTCATCGGATAGAAAATGCCTGTTTGCAATGACGAGTGGTGATTTATGCTTGATTGCTCATACAGATCTAGGACATCAATAAACAGCATTTTGCATGACCTTTACAGGTAACACCAACTTATTTGTTTTTTTTAGAAAAGATAGTTTGGTCCATACTGTCGGATAACACCTTTTAGAGTATTTGTATGAGTTTATGCAGAAATGATGATAAAAGTCCCAAAAATACAGGTAAACTACTGTCACGTGTATTGGATATAAGGCTAACTGTCGGCTACTACCTTAAATATAACCCCATAACAAACAGAACTGTCAGTGGTCATAAAAAGCTATAGAGACAGGAACACTGGCATAATGGCAGGTTGTTTACTTTTCTTCACGCTTTGTTTGCTCTGAAGCGCCCTCTAGTAGATGACGCCACTATCGTGCGGTGATTGTTAAGTTGAAGACAAACAGACAGACAATGTCCACATCCGCTGAGTCTCGTGCCGCAAAATTATACCATGTATCCTACTAATTTAAATCAATGCGTGAAGAGTAATGGAGATTTTGCAATAATTTAGTTTATATTTGTGACTACGGTGTACCGAACAGAAGTTGTTATACAGCCTCTAATATTTTAGGTGAATAGACAATAAAACGTTACCCATCCGTACACCAGCCACAGTAACTGTTGCTTAACCGGACAACTTTGGAAGCCGCTTAAATCGTGTCACATCGCTGCCACCAATGTCACGCAGGTCTTAAAGCTGGCCGACAGTGCGCAGGTGATTCTACCCAGACTGCGGTCTTCGTCCACATAAATAGCTGGACGTCGCTGTAATTATCTTAATTAGTCGCTGTGATGTATTTCAAAAGCAGAAAATAAAGTAATGATGTTTCAGACAAATAAACATATGTTTGTTCTTATCGTTGTAACTGTCTGTATGTATGGAAAATCGTGTCTTTTAGTTCTCCTTATAATACTCGACGCGTGTAAAATATAAATATATAACACATTATGCTGTCACTAATTAAAATGTGAACGATTTATTTTTACAAAAGTACAAAGGTTTGTTTCCCTTGTGTATGCATTTAAGCCATCTAACTTAATCCATTATCTATCTCTTTGATCTTGTTAATTCAAACGTTTTATTTCAATATATAAGTTCAACTGATATATCTAAAGGTTTGACACAGAATTTGAGAATAGAGCATTATTGTTCAACTGTGTGACAAGCGTCCTTTAAAACAAAGTGGAAATTAAATCAATAAACTCACAATAACGCATACAATTCAAAATGATAAATGGATAACTGTCATCATCATCTGTTTCATTGTTAGCACTATAACCTTGACTTTCTGTTCCTAAATTGGGGTTTTTTTTATGTGATGGAAGAGGCTTTGAAACACGGCATGATGTGGCAGTGAATGCGCAACATTTTAGTCCTTCGCTCCAGCCGGAGCTCGAATCTGTCGAACTCTTTTGACGTCAATATAAAAAAAGGCTTAGTTTAAAAAGTACGAATCGTTCAGGCAAAGTCAAACTGCAAAGATCCAGTTCAACTAACTCTGAACTTTTTATCAGTATATACAATATTTGTTTCATCTTTTTTTATCTATACATCATATTACATATGAATGAAATTGTTTGTCAATAATTAAGAATTTGTTTTAAGTTATTAAAAATATAGCATACTTAGGATAAAAGACATACTGAAAGTCTATGAAAGACGTTTGGATGTTTCAAGGCTGCCAGGTAATAAAGGCCTCAACCCCTGAACCTATTTGTCATCTAACTATACGTGGCGACGTTTCTTGAAAAGGCAGCGGAAAATGTAAAGCTATTGGGTGACAGTTTTTGCTGTTACTTCAACAGTATATGATTGCCGATAATGTTTAGCGCAATAGTTCCATTTTATGGGTACATTGATTCCGGTGGTACTACAAATACAGACTGCTCCCGCGCAAGTCATCGACTACTATGATCAAGTCACCACTGAGCATTTATTCGGAGACCGTTGACAACCACACTGAGAGTGATTCTAGTTCTGTTTTTAAATAATTCATGGAATTGCTCCTCTTCCTCTTTTTTGAACAAGAGTCTGGCGGTAGATAAGTGAACGAAGTGTATTGAAAATTTCGGAAGCTACTTCTAGATAGATGGTTTTGTATGTGACTTGCTAGACAGCTAGAAGGGTTTTATTGGATTCTGCCTTGAAGAATATGTTTCTCAGCACTCTAAGGTGAGTTAGCTTGTCTACATTTTGTGATCTGTTACATGTTATCTTCACGCAACTGGCTGAAAAGACGAAGTCAGATTTTTAAGGGCCGACAATTATTATTTAATGATAAAAATATAGAAATGATGCTGTGTCATATGACATTGATTCGAATAAAGAGTGTACTCAGCAAAGAAAATAATTTAGAAAATGATGACTGTTGCTTAAACTAACGATACTATTTTTGCTTTTTTTTTTGTCAGATACCATTATCTGTCTTACTTAGTATATTTCGCCTACTTCTGGGCAGAAGAACTTCACTATTTTGATAATCTGGTTTTGTTATCTTTACTGTGCAAAAAGAAAATAATAATTTTTGCTATGATTGTGGATTTAAATTTTTATATTATTTATGTGCAATTTCAGCAATGTTTCAATAGAATCAGGACGTGTTCAAGCTTTTTATAATGTTTGGCTTTTTAAAAGACTGTTAAATTATTATAAGCTAGGTACAATATAGCTTTGAATAAGTTAGATTTGCAGTCTATAATAATCGCAAACTTGGGGGATAGAGAGTGCAGTTAAACTGGGTGAAGCATTTTTGACCGTTCAAACGTGGAAACTGTTGGGTTTAAACTGCCGTATGCAATGTCATCTCTTTTCTGTCACCATTACATTGGACTGACATATAAATACCTCAGTGAGCTTTTTCACAAATTTTGATATATGTAGCTTGACAGTTACCTTATAGGTCCTTGTCATATTTTCGCATTATTGATTGCGGTGAAAAAGTTTAAAATATTGTTTCGATGAGTACTATGAGTTCTAAATTGACTCCTCTGAACATTTGATCATATGATGTTGATTGCATCACATTGTTTGTTTGCTCAAGCCATGATTGAGCAATCTGTTGTTGTTGTTTTTAGACATGCTATACCTTATGTTGATATCAATGATGTAATCTGCACTGCAACCTTACACATTTCGAAAAGTTAGCAATTTTTACCGAATAATTATTCAGAATTCATCTGTATGTTTTATTCATAGATATTGGGACAGTGTAGATTTATTGGCTGGTGTGTTGTTTTTGGTCGGTAATACAAGTACTAAGTTAACAACAAAAATCGTAGTAAGTACATTAATTATTAACAATGTCAGAAATATGATACTGCCATAATGCGGTGATGAATATCCGTCAACTGTCTCATTTAGTCGTTTAAAGGCTTTACTTGTGTTTAATGATGTTTGGACCATTATTCGAGTGTTTATGCAGCTGTATTTACAAACTTTTATTACAACTTGTTTTTAAACTCTCTTGTTTGTCATTTTTAATACAGTTGCACCTTCTATACTATGTATATCTGCATTCTACTGGAAAATTTAAAGAATTGTTAAAAACCGAAAATCATGACTAAATTAGATATTTTCAGAAATAATGCATGAAGCTATGATAGCTATGCTTATTTATTTTTAACAAAATACGTTCTGAAGAAATTACACTCACCTTATTAAAAAGAATTGGTTATGTTCACAAATATAGAATACTTAATTACAATTTAAAATATAAACGAGTTATTGAATAATTCGTATTATGCTAGTGTATGTTTTATGCTATTGTTAATACCACTAATGATATAGATTCTCATTAACTTACACTGCCATTGACCTGAACTATTTGTATGTAAAACATTTTCTTCAATCCTTTACACATAAGTCAGACGGCCTTTTGTATGGAAAAAACAATACCAACCTCTCATGAAGATCTATATCTCTGTCGTTGTCTTTTGTTGACGTCAGTCTTAATTTATTTTCGCGAATTGGTTTGTCCGTCTTTTGTCTGTGTGTCTGTCCATGTATGTGCCTAGCCTATTTGTCCATATCTTCTCTCTATAACTTTCACGATCATACTTGTTCATATATGCGATAAATATGTTGCGAAGGGTATGCAATATTCCTTTCTCTCTACACGAGTAAGCACAGTTGTTTTAACCAGTTTGAGTTCTATTTAGAAATGCTTTTAATATACAAATGATGTTCAATCACATGTTAATTCAATATAAATGGACAACCTGCAATGTGCATAGTTTCGTTTTGAAATACACCGAAGCGATCAATTATGGTCAGTATAGTAACATCCTGCTATTTTTGTGGATGAAGAAGCCAGTCAGATGTCTGAGAAAAGCACCGCAGGTCAGCTGAAAGACCTTCCCACTTTAATCCCTTCACCCCGAACGGGACTCGAACCCGCACGCAGACAAGATATTCTTCATTTTTGTCAAATAGATTAATTTAAAAAAGTGTAGTTATCAGAATTATCATTTTTAGTTACAAAAATAAAATAAAAATGCATCCTGTGGGATTTGGTCTGAAGTCTGGAATTAGCAATTCCAGAAAGTTACAGTTTTACCATCCAGGCAGCTAGGTATTGTATGCCATTTACAATTCTTGTTTGTTAAACCAAATTTTATCGTTAATCCTCGAACATTTTTGTTGAAAGAACCCTCCAATATGTAAATTTATTATTTTTTACTGCGTAACTCATCGATGACATTGAAAAAACACACTTTTGTCGACTAGTATAAGAAGATAAGAAATGCACCAGGCGTAAAGTTTAATGCAAACTGTAAGCAACAATTTCAAAGTTTGTCTTTAAATAGTCTTCTTTTAGCATATGAACATAGTGACAGAACGAAACTTTAAAACGAGCAAAATGCTTCAGTTACTACCGTATATTTCGTACAATGGAACATTGAAATATCACGAGTTGTTAGCGAATAAAATGAGACGGCTTACTGTGAAAAAAACACTACTAAAATAACATAATATCTACTGTTAACCAGCTTCTAGTCCACCTGGTCACACCAAAGACTTTAAAGTTGGTAGTAGTGGCTTCCTTCCTAACGCCTGAGACTAAGGGGACAGCATTACGCCTGACTCGTCGGTGTCAGTATAATGGACCGGCCGGGTTCAGTCCCTGGGGCCTCATAAGTGCCCCTGTGCTATAGAAATATGGGATAGAAATGTCGCTTCACAGTATCGGCAAAAACGCCGGCAAATAGCAATCCCAATTCCAAGCAACCACTAGTTAACTAAATATCAATGTCTCACCAATGTCTCCTTTCTTCAACCGAAGACAAAATTGTGTCCATATTGCTTTTAGACAAACATCACTTGACATTGTATTACTATGCAAACAATATATATAGTACTGTGTAGCGAAATATATATTTCCTACTTAATTACCTCTACATTTCAAATACTTAAAATGGTATCACAATCACACATTTCTAAGGATGCGTTGCTCTTCTTTTAAAACTTATTTAGGAAACATGAGGAGTTAGAAAATGTACTTTGGTTGAAACGTGTGAATAATAAGGCAGCAAATGAGGATTTTAAAAATGAAATATTTTGTATATTTTAAAATTTAGGTTAAGGCATAAAAATGAATGTTTTTGTAGTGTAAGATTAAACGTGATTTTTTTTTATTTTTAATTAAACATAAGTCATAAGATACCTAAAATATATTTATGGCGTCTAAACTTTTTTTGTTGACTCGCGGTCAGCAAAACAAGTATTTTCACTCTTGGGTCTGTCACTAGTGGGTGTGCCAACCGTGGATGTTGCCTCTCACTCGTTGGTGTGCCACTCTCGGAAGTTGCCACTCACTCGTGGGTGTGCCACTAGTAGGTGTGCCACTCGTGGGTAAGCCTATCGTGGGTGTTGCCACTCACGCGTGGGTGTGCTACTAGTGGGTGTGCCTATCGTGGGTGTTGCCACTCACTCGTGGGTGTGCCTATCGTGGGTGTGCCACTCGTGGGTGTGCCTATCGTGGGTGTGCCACTCGTGGGTGTTCCTATCGTGGGTGTGCCACTCGTGGGTGTGCCTATCGAGGGTGTGCCTATCGTGGGTGTTGCCACTCACTCGTGGGTGTGCCTATCGTGGGTGTGCCAACCGTGGGTGTTGCCTCTCACTCGTTGGTGTGCCACTCTCGGATGTTGCCACTCACTCGTGGGTGTGCCACTAGTAGGTGTGCCACTCGTGGGTAAGCCTATCGTGGGTGTTGCCACTCACTCGTGGGTTTGCTACTAGTGGGTGTGCCTATCGTGGGTGTTGCCACTCACTCGTGGGTGTGCCTGTCGTGGGTGTGCCACTCGTGGGTGTGCCTATCGTGGGTGTGCCACTCGTGGGTGTGCCTATCGTGGGTGTGCCAACCGTGGATGTTGCCTCTCACTCGTTGGTGTGCCACTCGCAGATGTTGCCACTCACTCGTGGGTGTGCCACTAGTAGGTGTGCCACTCGTGGGTAAGCCTATCGTGGGTGTTGCAACTCACTCGTGGGTGTGCTACTAGTGGGTGTGCCTATCGTGGGTGTTGCCACTCACTCGTGGGTGTGCCTATCGTGGGTGTGCCACTCGTGGGTGTTGCCACTCACTCGTGGGTGTGCCTATCGTGGGTGTGCCTATCGTGGGTGTGCCTATCGTGGGTGTGCCTATCGTGGGTGTGCCACTCGTGGGTGTGCCTATCGTGGGTGTGCCACTCGTGGGTGTGCCTATCGTGGGTGTGCCACTCGTAGGTGTGCCACTTATGGGTGTGCCACTCACTCGTGGGTGTGCCTATCGTAGGTGTGCCTATCGTGGGTGTTGCCACTAATGGGTGCGCCACTCACTCGTGGGTGTGCCTATCGTGGGTGTTGCCACTCACTCGTGGGTGTGCCACGCGTGGGTGTGCCACTCACTCGTGGGTGTGCCTATCGTGGGTGTACCTGTCGTGGGTGTTGCCACTCACTCGTGGGTGTGCCAATAGAAGGTGTGCCACTCGTGGGTGTGCCTGTCGTGGGTGTGCCTATCGTGGGTGTTGCCACTCACTCGTGGGTGTGCAACTTGTAGGTGTGCCTGTCGTGAGTGTTGCTACTCACTCGTGGGTGTGCCACTCGTGGATATTACCACTCACTCGTGGGTGTGCCACGCGTGGATGTTGCCACTTACTCGTGGGTCTGCCACTCGTGGGTCTGCCACTCGTGGGTGTGCCTATCATGGGTGTGCCTGTCGTGGGTGTGACACATGTGAATGTTGCCGCTCATTCGTGGGTGTGCCACTCGTGGGTGTTGTCAGTCGTGGGAGTACCACTCGTCTATGTTGCCACCTATGGATGTGCCAATGGTAGGTCTGCCACTCATGAAAAAAGTGTGACCCCTTGATAAAATAAAAGACCAGTCTTAAACGGGAAAAAAGATAGAAGTACGGCTATGTATGGTTGGTTGTTGTTAGATTATTGTAAGAGTGTTATTGTGATTGTTGGTCGTGTTGTTCTTGTTTTATCCTTGCAAAGGTTGACACAAGATACATGTGCACGTCTCATGGATAGCTTTCGAAACATTAATGTTTCTTTATATATGTCCGATTGTATTCGAAAACGCCAGCCTTGTGACATATGGATGTGTACATCAACGTCTGACAGTCATTGCCTGGCTTTTAGTACAATTGTGCGTTAACTTATTGAAACAGTTTCATATTAAACGTCCTAAATCGTTATACAAATAAAAAGAATTTTAAGGTTAACCACTGAACGTTCGATATGATATCATGTCCTTTTGGGGTATGTGCTTATCTTTTTCGTTCTGCTCGTTTTACACCGAGGAAGAACAAGCCTGAAGATCAAATGTTCCCATTTAATTTGCTAAATGCGTTCCGGTATTGGATTTCATTGCAATTCCCTGTTTTGTAAACATAAAGACGTGGTTTCGAGTGCACATGTCGGATTTCTAGAACAAAGTTATAAACGTGTAGCTGTACTGACAGCTTAACGTATCAGAAGAAGATCTAGGTCTAGGGGCATTGGGAGCTGTCGGGTCAGTTTAGGGGCACTGGGAGCTGTCCGGTCAGTTTAGAGGCACTGGGAGCTGTCGGGTCAGATAAGAAGCACTGGGAGCTGTCGGGTCAGTTAAGAGGCACTGGCAGCTGTCGGGTCAGTTTAGGGGCACTGGGAACTGTCCGGTCAGTTTAGAGGCACTGGGAGCTGTCGGGTCAGATGAGAGGCACTGGGAGCTGTCGGGTCAGTTTAGAGGCACTGGCAGCTGTCGGGTCAGTTTAGGGGCACTGGGAGCTGTCCGGTCAGTTTAGAGGCACTGGGAGCTGTCGGGTCAGATAAGAGGCACTGAGAGCTGTCGGGTCAGTTAAGAGGCACTGGCAGCTGTCGGGTCAGTTTAGGGGCACTGGGAGATGTCGGGTCAGTCTAGGGGCACTGGGAGCTGTCGGGTCAGTCTAGAGGCACTGGGAGCTGTCGGGTCAGTCTAGGGGCACTGGGAGTTGTCGGGTCGGCCTTAGGCACTGGGAGGTGTCGGGTCGGCCTTAGGCACTGGGAGATGTCGGGTCAGTTTGGGGTCACTGGGAGTGTCGGGTCAGTTTAGAGGCACTGGAAGCTGTCGGGTCAGTCTAGGGGCACTGGGAGATGTCGTGTTGGCCATAGGCACTGGGAGCTGGCGGGTGGGTCTAAGGCACCCTGAGCTGTCGGGTCGGCCTTAGGTTACGGAAGCTTTCGTGTCGGGCTAGGAGCCCTGGGAGCTGTCGGGTCGGCCTTAGACACTGGAAGCTTTGGGTCAGTCTGGGGGCACTGGGAGCTGTCTGGTCGGCTTTAGGCACTGGAAGCTGTTGGATCGGTCTAGGGATACTAGGAGCTGTCGAGTCGGTCTAGTGCGCTTGGAGTTGTCTGTCGGTTTTAGGCAATGGGGACTGTTTGGTAAGTCTAAGGCAGTGGCAGCTGTCGGGTCCGTCTAAGGTTCTGAAAGCTGCCGGGTCGGTCTAAAGCACTGGGAGTTTTCGGATCAGTCTAAGGCACTGGAAGCTGTCCAGTCGGTATAAGAAACCGGGAGCTGTTGGTGACGTTTAGGCACCATATACTGTTGAGTTGGTCAAATGCACAAGGAGCTGTCGGGTCAGTCTATGTCAGTGGGAGCTGTCGGGTCAGTCTTAGGCAGTGGGGGCTATCGGGTCAATCTTAGACATTGAGAGCTGTCGGGTGGGACTAAGGAAGTGGAAGCTGCCGGGTCATTCTTAGCTAGTGGGAGCTGTCGGGTCGGTCTTAGGCAGTGGGAGCTGTTGAGTTGGTCTAAGGCACAGAAAGTGGTCGGGTCAGTCTTAAGCAGTGGCGGCTGTCGGGTCGGTCTTAGGCTCTGGGAACTGTCGTGTCGGTCTCAGGCAGTGGGAGCTATCGGATCGGTCTTAGGTAGTGGGAGCTGTCGGTTCAGTCGTAAGCAGTAGGAATAGTCTTGTCAATCTTAAGCAGTGGGAGCTGTCGGGTCAGTCTTAGGCAGTGGAAGCTGTCGGGTCAGTCTAAAGCAGTGGGAGCTGTCGGGTCAGTCTTAGGCAGTGGGAACAGTCTGGATAGTCCTAAGCAGTGGGGGCTGTCGGGTCGGTCTTAGGCTCTGGGAACTGTCGTGTCGGTCTCAGGCAGTGGGAGCTATCGGATCGGTCTTAGGTAGTGGGAGCTGTCGGGTCAGTCTAAAGCAGTGGGGGCTGTCGGGTCAGTCTAAAGCAGTGGGAGCTGTCGGGTCAGTCTTAAACAGTTGGAACTGTCGGGTCAGTCTGAAGCAGTTGGAGTTTTCGGGTAGGTATAAGGCACTCGTATCTGTCGGGTATGTCAACGACACTTGAAGCTCTTGGTCGGTATAAGGCACTTGGAGCTGTCGGGTCAGTCTATGGTACACGGAGCTGTCGGGTCGGTATAAGGCACTAGGATCTGTCGGATCGGTCTATGGTTCAAGGAGTTGTCGGGTCGATATAAGGCACTGGGATCTGTCGGGGCGGTCTATGGCACTGGGAGCTGTTGGGTCGGTCTATGATGCAAGGAGCTGTCGGGTCGGTATAAGGTACTGGGATCTGTCGGGTCGGTCAAATGTACTAGCATCTATTGGGTCGGTCTATGGCACTGGGAGCTGTTTGGTCCGTCTATGATACAAGGAGCTGTCGGGTCGGTATAAGGTACTGGGAGCTGTCGGGTCCGTTTAAGACACTGGGAGCTGTTGGGTCGGGCTATGGTACTAGGAGATGTCAAGTCGGTATAAGGCACGTGGAGCTGTCGAGTCGGTATTATGCACTGGAAGCTGTTGGTTCGGTCTGTGGTACAAGGAGCTGTCGGGTCGGTATAAGGCACTGGGAGCTTGCGGATCAGTTAAAGTCATTGGGAGCTGGCGGATCGATCTAAGAAACCTGGAGCTGTCGGATATATCTTAGAAATTGCAAGCTATATACGTGTACATGACCGTACATTTACATGTCTTTATGTTATACAGCTTGTGGTTGTTATTTCATCAACATCTGATTAAAAATAATGCATTACAATTGAAAAAGCCAAAGTAACTAAGACACATATATAGGAAAATCTAACAACAACACAATTATGCTCCAATGACTGCATTTTTACTAGTCTCATTAAAACCTCCGAACAGCAACACCTGTCAGCAATAACACCTTTTGTGTGCCTCCGACAGATGCTGCTGTCGGGAGGTTTAACGGTACATACATACATTTTATATTATGTTAACTATGCAAAACTCTAGCGCCTTCACATGAACATCAATTGCGAGGGAATGCAGCGTCAATATAGATGTAGAAATAAAAACATGTTGTAAATTTGTATTCATCAACATGGGATTCTTGTATTGTTGTACTTGCATTTTTTAATGTTAAACACATAATTCAGATGCATTTTTAGTATATTTTGCAGAGCCCTTTTCACTTGCATTAAGCATCTCAATTGTATGCTCAGTTAGAATCAATAATTATAACCTTTGTCAGTGCATACAAATATTTTATTTTAAAATTATATTTAGCATCTCGAGTCAGATCTGGTATCAAACTCCGTTACCTCCCTGTTCAGAGACCACTGTAATACTACTCGACACTAAAAAATAGCAAATCTCGTTAATCGGAACATTAATTTAACAATATCTAAACGGTTGTTAAATGAAACGCAATTTATGGCATTGTGCTTTCAATCGTTAACAACCCAGCACTGGCAACAATCGATGTTACGGTTTTATTGTATGGACACGTCCACTGAGGTCTATATATCTCCAATTCACTAAATCCATGGTGACGGGAAACAGGCTTGTATTCATTATTCATAAAGAATATCTGCACATGAATTATAAGGGTCGGAAGAGCCGGTATGTTATATAACCAGTCTGTATAAATTTCTACATTTTGATATACCATTCACTCTGTAGTGTGATTTTTTCAAGTAACACTGACGTCATTATAGTCATATTTGGCGACGTCAAGCTAATTTGTGGTGAAGAAACCGCCGACGCAACGCAGGTAAGCGTGAAAGCTCTGCACATGACAGTTTACGTCCCGACCGGGACTCAAACCCACGGGGAATTACAAGTCGATATCTCGAACCGCTCGGCCCCAGGCGCCCCTGGACTGAGTGTATATCCTATTGAAAAAGCAATGTACCATAAGAGACCGCCTGTGGCTATTATGGGTTCAAGCTCCGATTGTGGAGCTTGATAAATGGAAACACCGCAAAGAATGCACAAGTAATCTACCATAAACAAGATTTATGCCTATATTATACAAAGGTGTGGTACTTTGAAATAAGAATAAGAATGAATGGGAATGAACATTGGCAATTACTGATATCATAAAGCATTTCATTCTTAAAATGTCAACATATAGTCTGCAGTCCATTTTTATTAAATTACATTTTATATAAAAAGAAAGTGTTGCCTATTACTGTGGTTTCTTGTTTGTTGTCTGATACATTTTGGTAATTGCGAGCTGCACTTTAATCTTCGACACACTTGGTTGTTTCCCTTGAACAAACACGAGCTAAGACCATGCCAAATTCCTGCTTGTGCCTGTTGTTGTATTGTTGTTGGGGGGGGGGGGGGTCTTTTGTTCTTTTTTTTCTTTTCTTTGTTTGTTTGTTATTGTCTACTACATTGATGTTATCGCTATAAGACCTACATGTTCAAACATATGGAATTCATCTGATAGCCAACTATATTTTTCCACTCACAAAACTATTGTAAAAAAATATTAACGCAGTATTAACGCAATTCTGCGGTATACTTCATAAATACTTTTGTAAATTTTATCAGAAATACGTTGTTTAATATTTTTAAGAATAATTAAGAAACGACTAAGTTTAAAGATAACTATTAGCCAAACGCGAGCGAGCGGTTTTAAAACAAGCAGCTTTTCATCGATTTTGTCGAATTCCTAGAGGAGGACATATGGCTTCATAACCTTGATATATAATGTCGATAAAATGATTATTATTTATCCAAATAGACGTTATATATTCTCAATACAGTCTCTCCGCTCCTATTATTGGCCTTCAGACATACGCTTCCGAACATATCCCTCCTGTAAAATAATCTCTAACCCTAGCCAAATGTTATGGCCGATCCATTAGCAGGGCCAGTCTGTATATATGGACCCAACATTAATATGTCCGTTCCAATTAAGGTTAATACAGGTCTCTGTGAGCTTTAAATTAATTCAAATACTACAGAATACAGAATATACCGCATCTTGATGGATTCAATTGATCTAGTTTTGATATCTGTCGCGTGGCCATTTGCATTCAGATGAACTGACTCACTTCCGGTTGAGAGAAATGTATTTGTAATGAAAATGAGCCTGCAGAATATGAAGTGTGAAAGTTGAGATCAATGGCATTTAAAATGTTTTGTGAAGCAGTATTTGGAATATCGTGTTGCTTATTTTTTATAATTTTCAAGCGTTTACATATTTCAATGCAAATTCTTGAATTTATTGTTGATTTTGAATTACACTGATGTTTATTTAACGGAATCACTTGTTGAAGGAGTGTCAAAGAATATGTCGTTCGATTCTCTCGTTCTTTTGTTTCTCATTTTTTTTAAATATCATAAAATATTCTTGAAACTATTTAAATCAAGCTCTCAATGTACTTTGATGGGATCGAATTTGAATGCGCTTAGTTCCTGTTGCTGGACATGCTTATTTAAATCACACAGTGACACAAACATAAACACACATTCCAGACGTCCATTCGTTCATCCTCCCCACACCTTCATTAAAATGGTCTTTAATGATTTGGACATTTCAACCAAGTCAATAGGATATAAGAACTTTGCATCAAACGGATCCTCATGTTAAACGTTGATGGTGACCGCTCGAATAACCTCGTTACCTTGACACTTCACAGCTAGCCGATTCAGAGAAGTTGTCCTTCCGCGTGGTAAAATAGTTCCGTGTATAACTAACAATGTAATTATATGCATATATAAATAAAAAAAAATCACCGTCTCTGTGTAGAAAGTTTTATTGTCAGTATTTTTTTAAATGATCCGGTTCCATAATAATTCTTTAAGCGCTTTCACGCAGACTGATCGTATCAGTTTGGTGGACACATTGCAGGATCCTGGTAGTTTATGCTATGAGTTAATAATGCAACTACGCATGAATCAGTCATCAGACTTCGCGTTATGTTTTTCTTTTTTTGCGAACGTTATTTCGGAATATAAATACGAAACTTCGAGCTGCTGAAAATGAAAAGCTTTTGTTACTTTTATAATCCTTCACGTATAGTACCCTGAGTAACCTGGAATGAAAATCATTATTGAAAAGCGTATAAGCTTTCCTTTGTGTATTGTGGTTGATTTTTTTGAGTTTTATGCAAGAGTCAAGATTGTATAAACAAACTTAATATACACAATATCAAAACAATTTTTGACGTCACCTAAATCATGAAATTTTATGTTAGAAGATAATATTTTGTGCCATATGACGTTTTTGTCGTAATGGAAGCTTTTTAACGATCACAAATCCCACACATGGAATGCGCGAAAACGCGCGCATATACAAACACACCTTGCCACGGTACTACGATTTACCTATAAATAAGTATGTTTTGTTTGTTTTGTTGCTTTATTTGTTTGTTTGTTTGGGTGTGTGTTTTTCTTTTGTTGTTGTTTTGTTGTTGTTTGTTGTTTGTTTGTTTTTTGTTCGTTTTTGTTGTGTTTTATTTTATTTTATATCACACCGACGCAATAATGGTCATGTTGTCGACGTTCAGCAACTTAATGGTGGAGGAAGATACAGCCGCTTTATGTCTAGGTAGGACATGGGTCTTGGTAGAACCACCGGCGCACGCAGGTCAGTTGGAAGACCTTCCCATCAGAAAGTTCTCGCCCTGACCGGGACTCATACATACTCGGAGAGGGGCTTGGGTGTTACAATTCGGCAACTCTAACCGCTCGACCACTGACGCCCTGCTGTGAATCAGTACAAGTGTTCTTTATAATTGTGTTTCGCCATTGAAAATACAACCATTATCTTTCTGCTTAATATGTCTAACTATACGACCCGCGGTTTTACTGCCTGCTAGGAAGCGTCTAATGATTACGGTTTACTATCACCCACGTCCGTTTATATCGCGACAGACCTAACCCTTAGTTTGCTGTAAAACAACCAATGCTAACTCCTTAGTGTTTTTCATACCATTTCCTGCATAGTCATACTTAAACACATCTTTTTATAAAGACTTTTCAGCAAATAGTGTAGATCCAGATGGGACCGCTCCCAGCGGGAGGGGCTGATCAGGATCTTCGCGAATTGCTAAAGCTGATCAATTATTGTTGAGCAGACTCAGAGATAATAAATACGACCATTGGTTCATTAAACACCAAGTCCAAGTAAAACTTATTGGACTCTCTCCCTGGAAAGCCAACGTCTGATTCCCTTATTGTCCCAGAACAAAACGCAACTACTTAAGTTGTCAATGTCGGTGCAGGAAAATATTGTCATGTCTAATCCAAGATGGCTGATACTCGGAAATGTTATGTCAATGTCCCAGTACAAAAGCATTGTGGGTAATTGTAATGCACTATGTATGATATTATCTTACATGAGTATAATAAGTATGTTTCTAAACATAGTTACATGTGATATATTATATAATTGCGAGTTAAACTAATCTACCAAATTATATTATATTTAATAATTATATCAATGTTTGATTAAGCAGGCGTAGTATACCTTTTGGTGTGCAAGCAAATGGGTTTTAAATCCTTAAAACCTTTAAATTATAGAAAAATATTATTTTATATATTCTAAAAAAGTGAATATATATTTGTGTGTGTGTATTTTTACATATTATGTTTTGTGTATCTTCATGGTTTTCGAGGATATTGAAAATTTCTTGGAACCAGAGCCAATCAACAGTCGGCTCTACCCAGTTACATAAATATCTCACAAAAATATATATTATTGGTCTGAAACGTAATACTTTATGCGAATAATTGCGGAGTAATCTAAGTTTTATTTCACCTAATATCCTTATATCATTCCTTGCAGTCATTTTGTGGATAATGTTCAGATTTTAATAACCGTTTCATCGCTAAAGGCGCTTAACGCATTGATGACATCTTTTTTTTAACACTACACCTAACCTTCGGCTAATCGCCGGGTTTATAACTAATATAAGACCTATTTGCAGTTGAGGGCGGGGCTGGTGTTCCAGAGGCTGCGATAAAATATAAGATAACCGTAGAGTTTCATTCAACAACTATCAAAAAGCCAATACGCCATATGTGTTTGTTTTGTGTGTGTTTTGTTTGTTTGTTGTCGTTGTTTCTTGCTGTTTTGTGTTTGTTGTTGTTGTTGTTGTTGCAGTAGTTGTTTTGGTTTTTGTTTGTTTGTGTGTTGTTATATTTTTGCTGTTGTTTTGTGGGCGCGACAAACGCTAAAATAAGAATACTTATGCACGTGTGCATGATTGTGATGCTTAGATTGGAAATTTCTAAAATATATAATTACAATATATGCACGGTTTAAACTTACCTGTGGTGCGGCGGTGGTTCAACCCAGACATTCGTCTGAAGTTAAATAGATGGTTATTGCTTTAATGAGCATTATAATTTTAAAAATATATAAGAATTGCCACACTACAGTCATTCTTTATCACCACCGCAACCACCTAATACTACAATCAGCATCACAGTGGCTACCACCAGGACTACACACACCACAATCACCACTACCCACAGTACCTTCATTAGCAGTCGCATCATCTTGAAGACACCGCACTCACCAGACGACAACCAGGCACGGAAAGGTCATCAATAATTCCGCGGTCACAGCAACGCTGCCTTGCCCTTCAGGTTGCATAGAATTAAATTGTCCCTGCTAATCAACAGCAAGTGTCAACATCATTACGCGTGGTCAATTTCTATAATTAATTAGCAGTCTAATCAAAGTCGATGTCGGGCTTTAGCAACGAAAAACAGTCTCTCAGATGCCCGTCTTAATTCAGTGCTGCTCTGTTTTAAGTTGCAAATAAGCAACCACAAATTTTATGAAGACTATACCATTATTATCGTTGCCCCACAGTCAGCACAAATATGTTAACATTAATCTTGTAAAATGTATTTTGTTTCTTGTTTGTTTAAAAAGATCTTACTATTGCCCGCCAAGAGCATGTGTAGTATATGAAATAAGCACACTTTTACTATTATCTCTAAACTCATATATGTCATCATTCGTAAAACATAACTACAGCAACGTACCGCGATACCACAACTTTGACGAGCATCAGCAATATGTTTATCTAGTAAAGTTGTTTATGGCCAGTTAGTATATGTTTCCATTTGTATTTGATCAATCTGACATTTCCGAATACAAGTCCCAGATGACAATAAAATTATATGAGTTGGGTCGGATCTACACCAAATGATATATAACAGTGGCACTTTCCGTCCGTTCGTCCGTCCGTCCATATGTACGTACGTACGCCCGGCCGACCTCCTGCCCTCCCACCCTCCCTTCCATCCGTCCATCCGTCCTTCCGTCCTTTTCGTATTCTTGTCTCAGTCATATATTCCAAATTTTATGCAGTACTTTAATCAAACATCAACATCTTAGAGAAATAACCTTGAAGGTCTTGCGTCTTACATTTACAAATCTAACGCTAAATTCGATGTCATTTTAAGTTCATTTAATTTTAGGGAGCATGTGTCAATTCCTGTGACATCCCTTGTGTATTTTGTTTTATGTTATCTTACTTCGAATTGACATTTTGCTAAAATCGCTAAAAATTGTGAACATTTGTCACGTTTTTTATCCCCACACACTCCGCTTTACCCCCACAGTATCCGGTAGGCCTAAGCCTGTTACACATCAGTTTAAATTGATGCGCTAATTCCCCCCAACGACAGCCTGCGCGTGTGCAGGCGATGTTATAACCATACATTTTCATTGTCGAACTTGGCTATAATTTCCATGTTAGTCCCTCGGCTCACAGAATTGATAGCTTGTTCGTATTTTTGTCAAAGACAGATACACTGGTGAATGCTAAATGATGGAAGTGCAAGAAGGAAATTTCATTTTCCTGTTTTGATCATTTATTGATGAATGGTTGAAGCGACAGAGACAAGAGTGACAATGATGATAGAATGAAAACTTGGGATAGAAAAACAAAAACATTAAGTGACAAAGTGGATCAGATAGATATGGTTTACAGCTGTCAAGTGAATGACTCATAAAATCAACTGTTCTTTTTTCATTTTGGGTATGAATTCCTCTCACAGGTAAATATATGTGTTTTGAAAACCATATAAAACAGTAACTTCACAATCCCCATGATCATTATCATATTATATTTACGACCTAACTCACCATATTTATCATATTCATCATATATTTTTATAAATCATATTCAATACATTCATAATATTTCTTATATTAATCATATTCATTATATTTATAATATTCATCATATACAAATATAGCGATATTCATCATATTGCTCATTATATCAATCCTTTTAACCATATTCATCATACTCATCATAATCATTATATTATATACATTAATCATATTCAAGATATTAATCATGGTACTCGTGGTCATCATAGTCAGTATATTACTCATATTCGACATACTATTCTTATTATTTATACTAGATATAAAATCATATTTAGTATATATTTTTTTATTCGGTATGCGCCAAAAGCATTATATTAATCATATTCGTCATATTAATCCTATGCATTGTATTCCTTATATTCAATATATATCAATCATATTAAGTACAAATGTATGTTACTCATGTAACTCGTGGCCATCATTTTAAATTCATTAATCATATTCGTCATATTTATCCTTCTCGTCATATTCCTTATATTCTATATATTAGTAATATTCAATATGTTATGTAACTCATGTTCATTACATGCGCCATATTCATTATATTAATCATATTCGACAAAATCATCATATGTATTATTAATTAATCGTATTCATCATATTCGTAGCATTAATCATCATAATCACCACCACCAGTGTCTTCGTGATTGCCATTGTCGCTAACATAGTCGGCACACTATATTGAGAGTGCGTTCTCTTAAGAGAGTTTGTATGTAACAACTTATCTTGCCTCTGTTTTGGGGAATTTATGCATTATTTCTGTAAAAAAAATAAGTTATAGTTTACATAAGGGCTGTATACGACATGAATTCATTGTAAGACAAACAAATCGTGAAATATATCCCTTAAAATGTCCATTAGTTGCAAATGTACAAACAAGCACGATGGGTAAATTTTTTCAGGTAAAAATAGATATCGACGTCAGAGATGATTACCCGAATGTTAATGTATTGTGGTCTCAAAAGAAGTGGTCACATGGTTTTCTTAGTTTAGAAATATCTAACTGTGCAGCGTGACTCGGATAAGAAATACATTTTATGCTTTACTTTTCACATGTAATGCATGGCACTGCATTTAAGCAGGATCTTTTCAGGTAACAATGTTAAATTGGTTGCATGAGAAAGAAATAAAGGTCCAAAATGTCGATAATTCTGTTGATAAATTGTGTACAAAAAATGTACAAAATGTCATACAGTACATGTCATTGATGACGAAAACATATCGTGATATAAAACTGTTGGCTCGCATAGAGTAAAGGATAACTCATTCTTCGGGTTGTTATAACTTCTCACATATTTACTTTTACATTCTAAAAGGTTCAATTCCCTGAACGAAAAAAGCAAAAATCACTCTCGCCTTATGCTTTAGCTTTGTTGTATGAATATAAATAGTCGTAGCTAGAGTTGCAAAATCAATATGAAATACGTACGATAACAGTTTTAATGGAAGTGAACGTATAATTCCCTCTATAGGGCTATTAGCGGAGAGAATGAAAGACAGATAAATATCATTTATCAATTAAGGAATGCACGCCAAGCTAATGAAGTTCAGTATATGAGTTGAAATGTTATAACTGTTAAGTTTGAGGACATTAAGTGGTTGAAATATAAATACTGAATCAACCTTGAAATAACGTAACACAGTAAAGACGCATCGGGACTTCATAATTCTCAGTTTTGACGGATTACGCAAACATATTTCCAGCCGTTCCCTAAATATTCATGAATGAAATTTCTCTCCTCGTTCCACAAAACCAGGAGCGTTGTGTGATGTGTGCGCATGCGCTATAGGGGGATCTGGTGGCAGGCTCCTCCTGAAGATTTTGTTTTCTAGATCGTACGCGGTGGCGTCAGGGGAGTTTTCGGTATCAGGGTATTACCAGATTTTACGTAAAATGTTGTGTTGTAGATATCTAAATATAAAAAAAAAAGAGTTGTATCCCAACCTGACAGTCTTCTTTTTTCCTAACACAAGCGCAATTATCTGATTATGGCCATGTATGTAAAATTGACCCACGCTTTTAATTATATTGGAAATAAAAAAAACTGGTTTAATGCATATGTTAATCGGCATGTCTTCAAGCAAATTGTCATAGTATGGAGAAAAAGAAGATTGCATTGACGCCATTTTGAGAAAAAATGATATAAGTGGAATAAGTAAAATAAAGATGAAGCAACAGGAAAACAAGCACAATTTTGTCGAGAGTTGTCTCTCTGTTTATATCAGTAAGCCCCGTGACTTAACAATTGTTAATGCCTGTGACGTCTACCTTCGTCACAAGAATGTTTGTCTTTAAATTAATTTTGATTCTTAACGGACATGTGTACGCAACTGGGTATACTGTGTACAGGCAGCTACGCGCCTGAAAACTATAATGTGTTGCCACTTATCCGCACCTCGCACCCAGACAAAAGACAACCTTCCAACTTTTCTACTTGGAAACACTGCTAGGCCTGAAATCTAATTAAATTTATTGCGTAGAAATTCGTTATTTCACAAAATGTATCACATTTCGTTTATTCAATTATGGAGACTTTTATTGGGCCGCCTCTTCATTCTCCAGCTGTATTTACAAGTACATATGTCGCATAGACACGTCTAGTGGTATGTTGCTACTTGAGGGAGGCATTTCTAAACAGACTATGGTTCTACTTATAATTCACGTCTGCCATGCCTGTAAATGTGTTTTAATACAATAATTAAGGGCAGCCTGTCAGTTACTTCGTGATTTTCTACTGTTTAGGCTGTCCTTCGTGTAAACGCCAGTATCACGAACAAAAGTCAACAACTAATCTACAACATATTTGGACATTTTAAAGATTAACCCTGCTGCGTCAAATCTAAGTGGTGGCATTCAAAGTTTCTTTGTAAAGAGCCACCTGTTAAAGAAAGAAAGAAAGAAAGAAAGAAAGAAAGAAAGAAAGAAAGAAAGAAAGAAAGAAAGAAAGAAAGAAAGAAAGAAAGAAAGAAAAGAAAGAAAGAAAGAAAGAAAGAAAGAAAGAAAGAAGACAGAAAGAAAGAAAGAAAGAGAAAGAAAGAAAGAAAGATAATGTAATAAATGTCATAGTGTGTCATATATATTGGAAATGATATGAAGCGAAGTGGTCTGTCTTCCAAATAGATATGGTGCGTACAGTGATAAAACTGTTATTGCAGTTATTTAATAAAAATACTTTAAAATACTTTCTTATTTTGTCGAATACTCCGATAAAGTTTCTCTTTTACACTTGCTTATTAAGATAATTTTCAAACTCAGAATAACGAATCTGTTAAAATGTGAAAACGTGTTCATATTTAAGAGATATACTTGATTATAATTTTTTTTAAAAAGATCGGGTGTAAGGAAGATAAAATATGTATTCTTAATTAAATTAAACATGTTCTAGATGGAGTATCGCTCGCAAATCTTAATTAGGTTTAATGCCTCTGTATGGTGGATTTTGTTCAAATCAGGACGACAGAAAGGTCTTCATCTTCCTACAATTTAACTAATCTAGCTGCGCATCCAGAAAATGATGGGGGGGGGGGGGGGAAGTGTGCATC